>JARYGA010001470.1:0-15868 GCA_030545235.1 Helianthus tuberosus | reverse complement strand
GTGTTCAAGATGGGAGGAAACTCATAACGGTGTTTTGTGAGAGCACGAGACCAGGATTTGATGCACACGTCGTCATTATTCAATGTTGGGCGCACATCCTTAACTATGAAGAAAGATACAAGGCTTCAGAATCACCCTCAAGGTTATTTTACACAGAAATAATGCTGGTAACTCTTTTGCTATATTTAATTGATCAAATTTTATTAGAACATTGTTTTGTTGTTTAAAATGTGGTACTCAATATTACAGAATCGCCCGACGTACGACGAAACAACAAAAGTAAGTTATCGATACAAAGAATTCAACAGAAACATGACAACTGATGTGTGCAAAATGCAACATATAAATTACATCAATTGTGGCATAAAACTAACCCTTTTTTAGTACTAATGTTGGAAAAAGTGTGCTTTTGTCTTCCTTTTGTATTTTCAGGATTAAATGAGCTCAACTTAACAAAAGAAACAAAAAGACAGCAAAATCTAACATAAATACAAGAAAAGGAACAAACGTGACATGCCCGACCCCACGACAACATCTTCCCAAGCAAAACAAGAAGACAGAAGACTGAACACGCCCCGTGCTCAGCCAGCACGGGGGCGTGCCCAAGTGTCAGCAGAAAAGACAAGTGGTAAAAGCTTCTATTGCCCACCACGGGGCCGTGCTCAGCGGGCACGGGGCCGTGGTCAACTATAAGATTCGCAGAATCCAGGCAAATCTTCATAGTACAAATATGCTTCTGCATACGGGGTCGTGCCCAGCGGACACGGGGCCGTGGTCAACTAATAAAGACAAGAGCAATTAATGAAGAAAGAGAAGGATGTGGACACGGGGCCGTGCCCACTGGACACGGGGCCGTGCCCACTGGACACGGGGCCGTGCCCACTGGACACGGGGCCGTGCCCGAGCTTCTGTTCAGCCTATAAATAGGAGTGGTTGGCTCAAGCTCAAACCATCCCTTGGCACACCACCTCCCTCACACTTTACCCACCACCCACCACCACCATAACACCATCATCCACCACCATCATCCATTGTCCGTCATAGAGTGTGTGAGTCGTCTCGGGATCCAAGATTGATCGTAAGAATTCTTGACAATCAAGGCCATGTTTGCCTAAGTCTCTTACATCACTTGGTGAAGACAAATTGTCTAGTGTAATACTTTTTATTTTTAATCTTTTCGCACTTTTTAATTGGTTATGTATTAATGACTTTAATAACTAGTTTCTTATGTTGAAGGTGATTCTTCCTTATCGTTTATCCGTGGTGTCTTGACATTATTTTACTGTCTATATAAAATAAAATATTTTCACCATTCATATCTCCACGGTCTATATGGAGGTATGTTGGCTACCTGGTCGGGGGTTAAGGGAACGGTTTGGTAAGAGTCGTGCCGTTGTTCAGCGTTTAGAGATCCTGCAGGGGACCTGGGTCAAATTTAGTAGGACCTCCTTCAATACTTAACGGTATTGGATGGCGGGGGTCCAAACTCTTTGATCCCCTCATAAGTTAAACTACTATTAATACTATAACCCGGCTACTTAGGACTGTATCCTTGCTGACTCAGACTACTTAGCCGAGGGTAACGTCACCTTCAAAAGAGGGGCCTATCATAATTTGCATTAATAACTTAATTAATTATCTTTCAATAATCCGACCCTTTAGGATTGTATCCTTGCTGACTCAAACTACTGGGTTGAGGGTAACGTCACCTCCAAAAGAGGGGCCTACTACAATAACTAAGATAATCTCTTAAATAGTATAAAAGTGCGGAAATAATCAAAGGTTACACTAAACACGAGTCGGAGCCAAGTGATTCATCTTGTCTATCTGTTTTTCTTTTATTTTTATTTTTCAGCATTTTAGTTAATTTTTATTTTCTTAGTTTAAAACATTTTTTCTAAACTTTTGATTTGATTAGACGTTGAGGATAAACCGGTACTAAAAGCTCTTGTGTCCTTGGACGACCTCGGTATCTTGCCAACACTATACTACGCTCACGATGGGTGGACTTGCCCATATGTGTGTTTAGTGTTAGTAAATATCGTGTTTTATAAATTTAAAACTTGGCAAAAAAGTGTTAAAAAGGGCTTAATATATACATTAAAAACTAACGACACTTCACACGCATCAAGTTTTTGGTGCCGTTGCCGGGGACACAAGGATTTTAAGAAAGCTTAAAATCGACGGCCTAATCAGTTTTTCAAAACCTTTTTAAAATGCGCGCACATTTTTCTGCATTTTAGTTTAGTTTTGCATTTACAGTAGGTTGAACACGGGCCGTGCTCACTGAACACGGGGCCGTGCTGCATATTTTTCATAAAACACCCAGATACAGAGTTTGAACACGGGGTCGTGCTCACTGAACACGCCCCCGTGCTTAACGAAATCAATAACTTTAATTAAAACGCCCAGATACAGATTCTGTACACGGGGCCGTGTCCAGCCTCTGTTCCCGTTTTTATTTTTGTTTTCTGATCTCGAGACTTGGTTGTGGTCTTCTGAGTGATTCTCATGGATCAATACTCAGGAGGTTACAACTACACCTATGAGGAGGATGATTATAGGAGTAACTATTGCACTAATTGTGGTGACCCGCACTCGGTTCAATATTGTAACTTATATCATCCGTCCACTTCATACACATACTATCCGGAGCCCAGGTACGAGCCATCAACTTCATACACATCCTATGAAGACCAAAGGTATGAACCTCCTCCCTCATACTCATGTTTTGATGAACCAAGGTATGAGCCTTCATACTCATACTTTGAGGAACCAAGATATGAGCCACCACCTTCATATGCTTATTATGAGGAACCATGGCGTGAACAACCCACCTCATACGAGTATTATGAAGAACAAAATTACGACCCTTATCATCATATGCTTACAATGAAGAACAATGGTGTGAACCATCTACTTCATATGGGTATTATGGGGAACAAAGGATCGAACAACCGGATTCAAGCTTTGAAAATCCCGATCCTTTTTCTATAACCGAAGTGACCGATAGGATATTAGAACACCTTAGAGTTATCGATCGCTATATAAAAGAATCTCGCGCAAGGGAAGAGGAGTCCCGCGCAAGAGAAGAATTAAATAAAGAAGAGATAACCGAAAGTGTAAAAATGGAAGAACAAATAAGTGAAGAACCGACACATGAGTTAAACAACGAAAAAGGTGAGTCCGACAACGTTAGAATTCAAGAAGAGTCTAATTTTGAAGAAATTAATCTCCTGACACCTTCTTTTGAAAATCATTGTTTAGTTCCAACTCATGCTAAGTTTTTAAAAGAGTTAAACACTAACACTAAAATTGACGAAACGGTAAGTGTTAAGTTAACTATTGATCAAATCTCGCTAATAAAAGAAGACCCATTTGAAATTAACATTACACCGGTTCCATGTTTCTTTCAAAATTCGTTTATTAGTAATGTCACAATTGATAAGGATCTTTGTGTTAACATAATGCCTAATTACATTTTCAAAAAATTAAGTATTAGTGATTTTTCTCCACTTCAAATACCCATTTTTTCTATCCAATCGGAAGGTAATAAAATCAATCGGTGTAGTTGAGGATGTCTTGGTTCAAACAAATCAAATGGTAGTTCCCACCGACTTTGTCATCCTCGATGACGCTCCCCTAATGCTGGGACGACCATTTGTAAAAACTCACGAAGCTTTGAAAAACCGGAAGTACAACAATCCACCTCTCCAATTAGGGGCATTTAAAAGAAGTGTAGATCTAGAGCAGTCAATGAAATATCCATTCGGCAATAATGGCCCCCTAATTGAAGATGAAGATGAACCACCCGATACAAGTGAAAAGATTGACCACTTTGTTGAAGAAGAGGTCGCCATAGAACAAACTTTTAAAGTTCTTGATCAAAATGAGCAACCAAATAAGGAGTCTCCTAAAGACCCACCACTTGAGCTCAAAGAACTCACAAAAGGTTTGGAATATGCTTTTCTAGACAAAGATGGTAAATTACCTGTAATTATTTCGTCTAAATTAGATAGTTTAGAAAAAGGAAAATTAATTAGTCTTTTGAAAAAACACAAAAACGCGATTGTTTGGAAGCTTGTAGATATTAAAGGAATAAGTCCTTCCATGTGCACGCACAAAATTTTAATGAATGATGATTACAAATTGGTAATACAACCACAATGTCGAGTAAATCCAAATGTTCAAGAAGTGGTTAAAAACAAAGTCATCAAATTACTTGACGCCGGACTTATCTATCCTATCTCCGTTAGTCCTTGGGTGAGTCCCGTCCAAGTAGTTCCAAAGAAAGGAGGTATGACGGTGATAACTAACGAAAAAAATGCATTAATACCCACAAGAACCGTCACAGGATGGAGAGTATGTATAGACTATAGACGATTAAATGAGGCAACAAGGAAATATCACTTTCCTTTACCCTTTATTGATTAAATGTTAGAAAGATTATCCGGTCATAAATTTTACTATTTCTTGGATGGTTTTTCAGGTTACTTTCAAATCCCGATAGCACCCGAAGACCAAGAAAAGACAACTTTCACATGTCCCTATGGAACTTTTGCTTATCGACGCATGCCGTTTGGTCTATGTAATGCCCCCGCAACATTCCAACGTTGCATGGTAGCCATTTTCCATGACATGATAGAAAAGACAATGGAAGTCTTCATGGACGACTTTTCTATCTTTGGGGATTCGTATGACCAATGCCTCGATAACCTTGAACGAATGCTATCCCGATGTGAGGAAACTAACCTCGCCCTTAACTGGGAAAAATGCCATTTCATGGTAACAGAGGGAATAGTGCTCGGTCACAAAATCTCGAGCGAAGGAATGGAGGTGGATCGAGCCAAGATTGACACCATTTCTAGATTACCACCTCCATCCTCCGTTAGTGCTATCAGAAGTTTCCTAGGGCATGCCGGATTTTATAGGCGGTTTATCAAAGACTTTTCTAAAATTTCTAGGCCTCTAACAAAATTACTTGAAAAAGATGCTCCTTTCATCTTTGACAAGGATTGCAATCAAGCATTTCTAACCCTAAAGGAAATGTTAGTCAATGCACCTATCATGATAGCGCCTGATTGGAAATTTCCTTTCGAAATCATGTGTGATGCGAGTGACTTTGCAGTTGGAGCTGTCTTGGGACAAAGAAAAGAAAAGCATTTCCACCCAATTTATTATGCTAGTAAAACACTTAATGATGCACAAGAAAATTACACAACAACTGAAAAAGAATTACTAGCTGTGGTATTTGCTTTTGACAAATTTCGTTCTTATCTTGTTCTTTCTAAAACTATAGTCTATACAGATCATGCAGCCATTCGATATCTCTTCAAAAAGCAGGACGCAAAACCACGTTTGATTCGGTGGATTCTACTCCTCCACGAATTTGATATTGAAATCAAAGACAAAAGAGGAGCATAAAATACCGCAGCAGATCATCTTTCGCGCTTAGAAGACCCAGCTTTGGAGGCAACCAAGGACGAGCAAATCAACGAAAAATTTCCAACAGAGTCCCTAGAAATGGTGGAATACAAGGAAGAACCATGGTACACTGACTATGCTAACTACCTAGCTAGCGGTATAGTCGCTAAGGGTTGGCCACATCATCAAAGAAAGAAATTCTTTGCCAATGTGAAACACTATTTTTGGGAAGATCCATATCTTTTCAAAATGTGTGCCGACCAACTCATCCGACGATGCGTCCTTGGTAGCGAAGCACGAAGAATTCTCCGCCATTGTCATGAAGGTCTATACGGAGGGCATCATGGTGCCGCAAGTACCGCATGAAAGGTATTTGATTCAGGATTTTGTTGGCCAACCATTTACAAAGACGCCCAAAGTCTTGTCAAGACATGTGATGCTTGCCAAAGAACTGGTAATATTTCTTCCAAAAATGAAATGCCACAAAATGGCATTCTTGTTTGTGAGATTTTTGACGTGTGGGGACTCGACTTTATGGAACCTTTCCCACCATCAAAAGGAAACAAATATATACTTGTGGCAGTAGACTACTTGTCTAAATGGGCCGATGCCGAGGCACTTCCAACAAACGATGGAAGGGTTGTGGTAAGATTTCTGAAGAAATTATTCTCTCGTTTTGGCACACCTAAAGCATTAATAAGTGATAGAGGCACCCATTTTTGCAATCATCAACTTGAAATTTTTTTAACAAGATATGGGGTCTATCACCGGGTATCAACAGCATATCACCCTCAAACAAACGGACAAGCCGAAGTGACTAATAGAGGTTTAAAACGAATACTTGAAAAAACCGTAGGGTTAAATAAAAAGGAATGGGCAGATAAATTAGATGATGCTTTATGGGCTTTTCGAACTGCTTATAAAACAACAATAGGTACAACCCCATATAAGCTCGTCTACGGAAAAAGTTGTCACTTGCCAGTAGAAATTGCACACAAAGCCTACTGGGCAATTAAAAATGTAAACTTAGATTTAGAATTTGCTTGTAAAAATCGATTTTGTCAAATAAATGAATTAGACGAACTTAGGAATTATGCATACTCAAACTCCGAAATTTATAAGGAAAAAATGAAAAAATTGCATGACAAACATATTAAACCTAATGAATTTCGAGTAGGAGATCTAGTTCTTTTGTTTAATTCACGACTTCGATTATTTCCTGGTAAATTAAAGTCTAGGTGGTCAGGACCTTTTTCCATCACCCATATTTTCCCACACGGTGCAGTAGAAATTAAATCTCGGAATGGACCTCCATTCAAAGTCAATGGCCAACGGGTGAAACTCTATCAAGGAATCATTGAGGATGAAGAGGAGGAGATCTCGCTTCAAACGGTTGAAGAATGAAAACATCATCATCATACCTGGTAAGTTACGAACGATAAGGACGACATCTAAATCGGTAAGTCTTCTAACCAAACTTTTTGGGAAACAACGGGCACTTACACGAGCACTGAAAAAAAAATTCAAAACTTTGCTCGGCACGAGGCCGTGTCCGCTGGACACGGGGCTGTGTCCGCGCTACTGTCGGGATATATTCCCCTTTTCATAACAGTTACTTCATTCCACACGCCCCGTTTCCCCGAAAACGCTCTGGTTCCAGGCGATTTTCCGCAGATTTTCAACGTCTCCTATCATTCTAACAACATCAAGGTATGATTCTATCACTATTATTAGTTAGATTAGGCATTTGCATGTAGTTAAAACACCAAAAATTTGGGGAAAAATCTAGGGTTCTTGAAGTTCATCCGGATCGAACCTCAAATTTTTGTTTAGATCTGTTAGCATTTAGTTAGATTAGTGTTATAAGAAGTAAACCCACTTGTATTGTTCAAAGATTCGCCCGATTTCTCACAAAAACCCCAAACCCTTGTTTTTTAACCGAAAAAGATAAAATTGAATGGGTAAACGGGTTGTTTTGGGAAAAACGGCACTTGGGGTTTCATTTTCGGGGGAAACCGCACCTATTGGAACAAAAATTTTCAAGTTTTCGAAACCGGGTCGAAAAATGATATTTTTGTGTAACAGACGCCTGGACACGGGGCCGTGTCCGCTGAACACGGGGTCGTGTCCAGCCCACTGTTTGCAGTTATTTCCAAAAATTCTAATGTTTTGTGCTAACTTTTGGTGTATTCTTTCAGATGGCAAGGAAGTTCACAAGGTTTAACGCAAATGAGCTCGATGCTAGGGCTAGATACGAAGTACTTCAAACAAGACCGGAAGAATACCCAAGGCAAGCATGAACGGATTTGTTAGCATTGGTAAACCAACTCGACCGCTTCAACAACCTTGTCACAGGACCACTAAGAGTCACTTTAACAACTCGACTCCGTTCCGTCCATGAATGCACTTTGGAATTCTATAGCACCTTCACATTCAACTCAAGGTGCGACCCATTCGACAATGATGGGGTAGCATTCAGATGTGGTGAAACTAGGTATTCGATCTCTATGGCACAATTTGGGTCGATTTTCGGGTTGTATGCGGAAGAAGATGCAGGCAACGAGGAAAATACTGGAGGGATGCGAGAAATAGATGAGAACGATCGCCAAGCCGCGTGGGCTCAGATTGGTGAAGGGCATTACAATCCGAGCAGCACTAAGAGCACGAAGTTGAGGGATCCGCTCTACCGATACATCCATAGGCTCCTCGGCTACTCTCTTAGCCAAAGGCATGATAGCGGCGGCGGCGTTGGGTTAAGAGATCTTGTTGTCCTCCACTGCATCCATAACCGCAGGCACCTCGATGTCCCTTTCCTCATGCTTTGAAACATGCATCTGAACCGCCTTGCTTCTGCACCAACCCCTATCTTCTTTGGAGGATGGGTGTACCGTCTCTTCAAACACTTCACCAACATACCTAGGTCATTCGGTAGAAGCCCATGGTCGGGAAGGGTAGATATACACATTTGCCGCTCAATGAACCTAATTTATGAGGCTGAAGACGGGACGGTTAGCTTCCAAAGGATGCAAGGGCATGCATGGAACCCGCAAGAGGCACTTGTCCTCCACGCTCCACTACATCATCAGTATCAATACCAGCCCCATGGTGATCCTGGCCAATCCTCCTCATCAGGAGGCGGTTTTCCTAACTTTCAAAGTTTACATGATTTGTTGCAGGAAAACCTCATGTGCACCAGGAACACCTATAATATGGCAAGCAACACGTACAACCGGGTTGGAGCAATCGAGAGAAACATATCCGATATCCAAGATGATATTGGAAATATCCGGGAGTACATGGCTGGACATGCTGGAGATGATGATGAGGACGAGGACATGGATTAGGCGGGAGGAGCGGAGGAAGAAGCGGTTGGTTGGTGATTCCCCAGGTTAACCTTTAATCTTGAACAATTTAAGGCCTGCATGCCGAGTGTTGAACAATTTACTTTCTTTTAATTTTCTGCACTTATTTTTCCTTTTCTTTTTAACTTTGTTGACATGGATGTTGAACTTGGTAAAATTAGGATGTTTGCTATGGTGTGGTATAGTGTTTATTGATTAAGCAGGTACATACGAGGCTTAGAGTGCTAAGCATTAGTATTACTAAAGCCGGGACAGGAAAACAAAAGAAAGAAACCTGTTTTTCAACCTTGCAGATTGTCCACACGGGGCCGTGTCCAGCCGACACGCCCCCGTGCCCATTACCCCATACCTGCTGTTTGTCTAAATATGCAGACTTTTTTCCAGACACGGGGTCGTGTCCAGCCGACACGCCCACGTGTCCACCTTCTGTAAGTTTTCGTTACTGGCACCTGAACACGGGGTCGTGCCCACTAGGCACGGGGCCGTGTCCAGCGCCCAGTAACACAAATTTTTGCTTAATTCACACCTTTTACACATTCAATCAACCTAAAAACTTATTTTTGGGACACATTGAGGACAATGTGTAATTTAAGTGTGGGGGGGATGCTAAACCTTGAATCTTGCAAGTCCTAAATACAAGCCTTACAGAAAACTCTATTGGAACCGCTAATCACCCCAATTTTTTTTCTAAAAAATTTTTATTTTTTTTACTTGTCTATGTTTAACTTGGGAATTTCAAAGTTCTAAAAAGGTTATATTTTTACAAATTTACAACCGATAGCGTCGTGATAAAAAGAACCAACATAAGAAAATTATGAAAATGCATGGCAAACTTAGTTAAAATTTGATTATATATACTTGATCACATATAAACTCATTCCCACAAAAGTGAGTTTTGAGCCTTTATTGAGCATACAAATATATATCTTTAAATTAAATGCTCATTTTTCGTTTCTTGTGTGAATAGCCGCTTGGTTCTTACGACTCTAGAACTTGCCATGATGATACATTCGCGGTCCTTACCAACTTAAACCCGAGTAAGTAAATGATGGAGGCATTAGGACTAACCCTTTTTATTTCTACACCATTATTTTTTTTTTTTTACCACCTACCCAAAATCCCCCTAGTTAGCCCCTTTGAGCCTAAACCTTTTCATTTCATAACCCAAACCAAACACCCTTTCACCCACCAAAACCTTTTTCATTTTTAACCCTTTGTTTTAGTAACTAGCTCGGTTCTTCGTATGACTTTCCAAAAAAAAATGTTGATGATGAAGCAAAAGAAAAAATAAACAAATAAGTTCATCAAAAATAACTTTGTTTGGAATTATGGCTTCATCAAAATAAAAAGTTGAAAAATAGAAAGTCTTACGAAAACCGATGCTTTTTACGCTTTTTCGCCCTTTTCTACTAACCACTAACCACTAACCCAACCACCTACCATTAACCCAAGCCTAACCCTTCACCCAAAAAGTCCTCTTGATATTTACAAAGGTATATAGTTAAAAAGGAGGAGGATTGATTGCTTGGCAAACTCCATGGTAGGAGTAAGTTCCATGCCGCTCTCGAGTGATCCACTAAAATACATTTTCGGCCGAGTGTTGAGTGATCCCCCGTGATGTATGTGAACTTGTATATAAATAGAATTTTAAAGAGGCATGTTATGCCCTAATAAGTAATTTATCTTATGAAAAGTTTTAAATAAATCATGACGAATAGGATTGTAAATAAATAAAAATAAAACTAAATAAAGAATCTTGGAAATCCCGACACTCTATGACAAGCCCAAAAACCTTCTCTTCTACCCATTCCATTTGGGAGTGTAAAGCCACATTATAAAGAGTTTTGCTTGAGGACAAGCAAAGATTCAAGTGTGGGGGTATTTGATGTGTGCAAAATGCAACATATAAATTACATCAATTGTGGCATAAAACTAACCCTTTTTTAGTACTAATGTTGGAAAAAGTGTGCTTTTGTCTTCCTTTTGTATTTTCAGGATTAAATGAGCTCAAATTAACAAAAGAAGCAAAAAGACAGCAAAATCTAACATAAATACAAGAAAAGGAACAAACGTGACATGCCCGACCCCACGACAGCATCTTCCCAAGCAAAACAAGAAGACAGAAGACTGAACACGCCCCGTGCTCAGCCAGCACGGGGGCGTGCCCAAGTGTCAGCAGAAAAGACAAAGTGGCAGAAGCTTCTATTGCCCACCACGGGGCCATGCTCAGCGGGCACAGGGCCGTGGTCAACTATAAGATTCGCAGAATCCAGGCAAATCTTCATAGTACAGATATGCTTCTGCACACGGGGTCGTGCCCAGCGGACACGGGGCCATGGTCAACTAATAAAGACAAGAGCAATTAATGAAGAAAGAGAAGGATGTGGACACGGGGCCGTGGCCGAGCTTTTGTTCAGCCTATAAATAGGAGTGCTTGGCTCAAGGTCAAACCATCCCTTGGCACACCACCTCTCTCACACTTCACCCACCACCCACTACCACCATAACACCATCATCCATTGTCCATCATAGAGTGTGTGAGTCGTCTCGGGATCCAAGATTGATCGTAAGAGTTCTTGACAATCAAGGCCATGTTTGCCTAAGTCTCTTACATCACTTGGTGAAGACAAAGTGTCTAGTGTAATACTTTTTATTTTTAATCTTTTCGCACTTTTTAATTGGTTATGTATTAATGACTTTAATAACTAGTTTCTTATGTTGAAGGTGATTCTTCCTTATCGTTTATCCGTGGTGTCTTGGCATTATTTTACTGTCTATATAAAATAAAAGATTTTCACCATTCATATCTCCACGGTCTATATGGAGGTATGTTGGCTACCTGGTCGGGGGTTAAGGGAACGGTTTGGTAAGAGTCGTGCCGTTGTTCAGCGTTTAGAGATCCTGCAGGGGACCTGGGTCAAATTTAGTAGGACCTCCTTCAATACTTAACGGTATTGGATGGCGGGGGTCCAAACTCTTTGATCCCCTCATAAGTTAAACTACTATTAATACTATAACCCGGCTACTTAGGACTGTATCTTTGCTGACTCAGACTACTTAGCCGAGGGTAACGTCACCTTCAAAAGAGGGGCCTACCATAATTTGCATTAATAACTTAATTAATTATCTTTCAATAATCTGACCCTTTAGGATTGTATCCTTGCTGACTCAAACTACTGGGTTGAGGGTAACGTCACCTCCAAAAGAGGGGCCTATTACAATAACTAAGATAATCTCTTAAATAGTGCAAAAGTGCGGAAATAATCAAAGGTTACACTAAACACGAGTCGGAGCCAAGTGATTCATCTTGTCTATCTGTTTTTCTTTTATTTTTATTTTTCAGCATTTTAGTTAATTTTTATTTTCTTAGTTTAAAACATTTTTTCTAAACTTTTGATTTGATTAGACGTTGAGGATAAACCGGTACTAAAAGCTCTTGTGTCCTTGGATGACCTCGGTATCTTGCCAACACTATACTACGCTCACGATGGGTGCACTTGCCCATATGTGTGTTTAGTGTTAGTAAATATCGTGTTTTATAAATTTAAAACTTGGCAAAAAAGTGTTAAAAAGGGCTTAATATATACATTAAAAACTAACGACACTTCACACGCATCAACAACGGTTTTGAAAAACGTCCGTTTCAAAGGAGACCAGAAAGATAGAAACATCAAAAATTATGATGTGGTCTTCGTGCCAATAATATGGGCAATATATTTCTATGTTGTGTGCTTCAACATAAAACACGAAAGAGTTGATGTATTGGATAACAACGCTAACGAGGATAAACTCAACATCGAAAAAAAGTATGATGGATGGGTGGAAAAGTTGGTAAGTATCTTAAAAACTTTGTATGGAGAAACTATATTGACAAAACGCCATACTAATATATGCAAAAAATGTGAAACTGCAGCACGGTGCTTTTGCAAATTACTTGCGTCTTAAAAAACACCCAAATCATAAGATCAAGAAGTAGGCACCCGTTGTGAGACAAAAGATGGAATGGATGACAACGTCTAATGTGGTCGATTGTGGGGTTTTTGCAATGAGGCATATGGAAACATATATGGGGCAGATAGCTGGTTGGACATGTGGTTTGGCAAAAGAAGATGCCCCAAATCAACTACAGCAAAGATAACTAAATGAACTGAGGATGAAATACATTGTAAAAATCCTGCTTCATAGCGAAAATGAAAACAGAACACAAGTGACAAAATCTGTAAGATGTTTTTTGGATTTAGGGGGAAAAGAATAAATGAATTGTATCAAACAGGGGACAAGAGAATACAAGAAAGGGTGACTCTATATGTAGATTAGCTTAAACGCCATGGATTGTATAATTTTAATGTTGACTAATGTGTTTTGTTTTTTAGATTATTCCATCTACATGTTTCGTTGTGTGATTTTCGATAATATTTGTGCAAATATGTGAGAAATCAATGAAAACGCCATGACTAGTAATCCATAACAAAAAATAAATAAAACATGTTAATGAAAACACCATGATTTGAATAATTAGCAAATGGTAACCATTGAAACATAAACAACATTTAAAAAAGGGTTTAAAAACTAAATTAAAACAAGTAAAAAACACAAAAACGCCATATCTGTTGGATATCGATAGAACGCAATTCAAACATAAACGCCTTTCGAAAAAAATACTTTAAAAAAACTCCATCGAAAACTAGCATAACGATGAAAACGCGATTTCTATTTAAATTTTGTTTGGAACGAAATCATAACGCCATTATTTAGCGGGACATGGACAATGACAATGGTACCCTTGCACATAATTTAGCACGTGGTCGGCCAAGATCCATTCTCACCGTTTTCACACTTTTCCTCGTTTTCTCTTGATCCCGTACCTATATATATATATATATATATATATATATATATATAGGGTAGGGATAGTGTAAAAAGGGCCTAAAGTGTGAGAAGTGTAAGAAGTGTTTTAAACCATTAGATCTTTGATCTAATGGTTAAGATCAATAGAGACCAAATTGTAAAATGTGTTTTAATTATTTGGAATGATTTGAAAATTGTAGGGGTAATAGTGTCTTTTTATATGTTTCAAATAAGGTAACATCTCCAAAATTCCAGCGATCCATTTTTAAACTTATCCTAAAAATATGGACATTCTAAAAATCCAGAAACATGTAACTGCTACCAGAAATATATAACAATTTATAACACTATATATATAACACCATATAACAATATGTAACACTATTTAACGCTATATAACACTATACATCCATCATAAACTTGCTACCCGAAAAATATAACACTATATAACACTACTCATCCATCATAGACATGCTACTAGAAAAAATAACACTATATAACACTATACATCCATCATAAACTGCTACCAGAAAAAATATAACACTATATAAAAACCTTCATTCTGCATCCATCACTATATAACACTCTATAAAAACTTCATTCTGTGATCTTTAGAAATTATAATTGATGAACGAAAAAAAAAAATACAAATTCGTAGATTAATTCGTACTTCTATAATAAAGGGTGGCGGTTATTGTTACACCCCGATATTTACAGCTCAGTCCGGTGGGCCTAGTGGGGGGGGGGGGTATCGTGACGTAAGATTAGTATCGTCATAGTCAAGCATACACGAATAGCACATCATAAGTCTTGGAATATAAAATATTATTACAAACTCAATTGTCTATAAATACCAAAGTAATAATTACAGACGAGCTTGTAATATCAAATCCATAGGCTGATCATTATAAAATGTACAAAAATGAAGTTTAACAGACTTTAGGGCATCCCAAGGATTCGCACGTTCCTTTATTGACACCAAGCAGCTCCCAGCCTATTTGCGTATAGTACTTGTCACTTAGTCTTTTGAAAATACGTCAGTTTACACTGGTAAATACAGTTAACTGACTTATTTGAAAATGTTTTAAGAAAATTGGTTTAGTTGCACAAGGCACGAAAATCTTTTATAACTTGGGACAATTATGTTTTTAATCTTGTATACAAATTTACATGTTTAGCATACATATGGGGCCCAATATAGAAACCGAGACATGATTAACCGACACACCACTTTTATAAACCTACAAAGGAGTTATCCCCAACTTGTGGGTAATTTATATTTTAGCATTTGCATCTGTCAGGTGTATGCCTACACCCCGTGCATAAGTCGTGGCCATTTGCAATTAAATGAGCCGAGGATATCCAGGACACGGTCGCATTAACCCCCAATGTTTATGTTATTGTTGGTGCATGTTATGTGACAACAACTTTGGATTGGTCTTTGGATATTAAACAGAAGATTGGATCATGAAGACTTAAAGATTTCGAGTTCTATGAAGCCCAATCAAGTCCAAGTTTGTACTAAGTCTATTAGGCCCAAGTTTATGTAACAAATCTAATATGGGCAAAGCCCAATTCGTAGGTCTTGGCTGTGTGTATATAAACAGCCTTAGACTAGAGTTTTAGGGTTAGACTTTTGGAGATTGTTGAGAGCATCCGAGTTTGTGAGAGGTTTAGAACAAACATAAATCGGCTGTTAGGTTCTTGGAGATCTTAGTGATTGTAAAACGTTTCTAAGGGTTTGATAATCACAGAAGATCAGTTTGAAAGTTTGTGTGTTTGTGTGTTCGAGTTCTTAATTTTCTACACGTTCTTGTTTCTGTAATCGAAGGTTTATCAAGGGGATTCCGCACCCTTGATAGATTAACAGTCTTGTTACGATCCATACGGGATTAACGGAGACCTACAATTGGTATCAGAGCATTTGCTCTTGTGCGTGGTTCAAGACTGATCGATTGGAATCAAGGCAGTTGGTTTGTTTGAATGTTTTTGAGTTAAAATTCTGGGATTTTACGACGAACAGGAAGAACAGTTTAAATTCGTGTATTTTGATCTGTTTTGATTATTAGTTTTGACTGTTTTCGTGTTTGTAGGAGACTTTGCTTGGAAAGTTTGAAAAAGGAAGTGAATTTCGAGTTTTGGAAAGAATTGCAGATTGTTAGTTGCTGATTTTTCGGGATTGAGTGGCTGATTAGTTAAAATTCAAAGTTTGAAACTTGTGCGACCCAGATAGC
>JARYGA010001469.1:0-30244 GCA_030545235.1 Helianthus tuberosus | reverse complement strand
TTTTGCCTACTGATTTTAGCCTGATAACCTAGTTAAATAACAATGCACACGTAATTAGGTCAGTAACTTAATACAACATTTACGATAACTCACGAAATCAAAACCCTCACGACGAATGACAAAGTATAGCCCAAATACGGGCAGCACTAAAACATCCATCGGATTGGTTTCAATCGATCGGACATTGTATCGTAGCAGTGATCGAGTTATTACCCTTTATCGTAGCAGCGTTTTCTTATTTTGAATGTGATTTTCGAACAGAAAGATTGTGATTTTGATAAATTTCTCGCACACAGACGATCAGCCCATGCACATGCAATTTATAGCAGAAAATTGGGTTTTACGCAGCCCGCGTAAACCCTCTCAAGACCCTTACGTGGCCCGCGAGGGCCACCTAGTCTACAACTAGGGCTACCTTTGTCACGTGTAGGCCTGCCACGTGGCTGACACGTGGCCTGGAATGTGTCCCGGTCAATTGCTGCTATGTCGCGGCCCGCGTAGGCCTAGCCTTATGGCTTACGTGGCCCGCCAGAAATCCAAATTTCTTGATTAATCATAAGCACTAGGGTTTCGGGGGTCCGGTTTTTTACTTACGGGACATTTTTGGACGTTTTTGCAGGTCCTTACATCCTCCCCACCTTATTTAAAATCTCGTCCTCGAGATTTACTGAAATAAGTGAGGATACTTTCGCTTCATTTCCGATTCCAGCTCCCAGGTGTACTCAGGTCCTCTTATTGAATCCAAGTTGACCTTGTCTAGTACTAGTCTTTTGTGTTTGAGAAACTTGACCTTTCTGTCTTCTATTTGGAGTGGTTTCTCAACAAATTTTAGCTTTTCATTTACCTCTATATCTTGAAGAGGTACTACCACGGACTCGTAAGATAAACATTTCTTGAGGTTGGATACATGAAATACGTTGTGTACTTCAGCTAGTTCTTCTGGTAGTTGTAGGCGAAAGGCGACTGGTCCTATGCGTTGGATTACTGGGAATGGTCCTATGTACCTTAGACTTAGCTTTCCTTTCTTACCAAATCGGACTAATCCTTTCCAAGGAGAAACTTTCAAGAGTACCTCGTCTCTGACTTGAAATTCTAACGGCTTGCGTCGATTGTCGGCATAACTTTTCTGGCGATCTCGAGCCGTTTTCAGTCTTTCCTTGATTTGAGTGATCTTGTCGGCGGTTTCTTGCACAATTTCGGAACCTGATAATTGACTTTCTCCTATTTCTGCCCAACAAACTGGAGTTCTACATTTTCGTCCATACAGTGCTTCGAATGGGGCAGCTTCGATACTCGCATGATAACTATTGTTATAGGAGAATTCAATTAAGGGTAGGTGGTTATCCCAGTTTCCACCAAAATCTATTACACATGCTCTGAGCATGTCTTCCAGGGTCTGGATCATCCTTTCACTTTGTCCATCTGTTTGGGGATGGTATGCAGTACTCAAGTTTAATCGGGTCCCCATTGCTTCTTGGAAACTTGTCAAAAAATGTGAAGTGAAACGACTATCCTTGTCTGATACAATGGAGAGTGGGACTCCATGTAAGGATACTACCTCGTCCACATACAATTTTGCTAATCTATCCATGCTAAAGGTTTCCTTCATGGGTAGAAAATGAGCTGATTTGGTTAATCGATCCAAAATTACCCAAATCGCATTGTTACCTTTCCTAGTTTTAGGCAACTTAGTAACAAAATCCATTGTTATTAGTTCCCATTTCCAAATAGGCATTTCTAGTTGTTGAAGCAAACCTGAAGGTTTCTGAAACATATCTAGCTATATCGTTTTTCATTCCTATCCACCAGAAGTTATTCCTTAAATCTTGGTACATCTTATTATTACCAGGATGCATGGTATATCTAGATTTATGGGCCTCGTCTAAAATTTTATTTCTTAAGTCTCCTTGCTTAGGTACCCAAATCCTTTTCATGTGGAATCTCCAAATTCCATCAATCCCTTGTTCTAATTCTTTTATTCTTCCTTTCATTCCTTCAGCATCATCTTTGATTGCTGTTTCTTGAACGTTCTTCAGTTGTTCCATTAAATCTACTTGAAGATTTAATCTAAGAGCACGGACTCGTCTTTGTTTCATGATACTTACGACTTAGGGCATCTGTTACTACATTTGCCTTTCCTTCATGATATTGAATATCATAGTCGTAGTCACTTAGAATTTCCATCCATCTTCTTTGTCTCATGTTTAATTCTTTTTGCCCAAATATGTACCTTAAACTCTGATGATCTGTATAGATTGTAAACTTATTTCCATACAGATAGTGTCTCCAAATCTTAAGGGCAAAAATTATTGCTCCTAATTCTAAGTCATGAGTCATATAATTTTCTTCATGCTTTTTCAATTGCCTTGAGGCATAGGCAATTACCTTTTTGCGTTGCATCAACACACATCCTAATCCTAGCTTAGAAGCATCACAATAAACTTCAAAATCTTTTGTTCCTTCTGGTAAGGCTAGAATTGGAGCGTGTGTTAACCTTTGTTTTAAAATCTTAAAAGCCTCTTCTTGCTTAGACTCCCATTCAAACTTAACTGTTTTACAGGTTAGCTTAGTTAATGGTACTGCTATCTTAGAGAAATCCTTAACGAAGCGCCTATAGTACCCAGCTAATCCTAGAAAACTTCTAATTTCCGTAGCTGATTTGCGAACCTTCCATTTGGTGATCGCTTCTATCTTGGAAGGATCTACGTGAATACCTTCGTGATTCACCACGTGTCTTAAAAATTGCACCTCCTGTAGCCAAAATTCACACTTCGAGAATTTGGCGTAAAGCTTCTCTTTCCTTAATAGAGTTAAGAGTGCTCGTAGATTCTCACAATGCTCGTCCTTACTTTTGGAATAAATAAGTATATCGTCGATGAAGACAATTACAAATTTATCCAGGTACGGCTTACAGATTCCATTCATCATGTCCATGAATGCTGCAGGAGCATTTGTTAATCCAAAAGGCATGACTGTAAACTCGTAGTGTCCATACCTAGTTCTGAAAGTAGTTTTAGGTATGTCTTTTTATTGTACCTTCAACTGATGGTATCCGGAGCGTAAGTCTATCTTAGAAAAATATCTAGCTCCCTGGAGTTGGTCGAAAAGATCATCAATCCTAGGTAATGGGTATCGATTCTTAATTGTAACCTTATTCAATTCCCTGTAATCAATACACATTCGCATTGAACCATCTTTCTTTTTCACAAACAACACTGGTGCTCCCCACAGGGATGAACTAGGTTGTATGAATCCTTTGCTTAATAATTCATCTAACTGCTTTTTCAATTCTAGCATTTCGGTGGGTGCTAACCGATAAGGTGCCTTGGCTATTGGTGTAGTTCCAGGAATTCGATGAATTCTAATTTCTACTTCCCTTTCGGGTGGTAATCCCGGTAGTTCTTCTGGGAATATATCAGGGTATTCTGATACTACTGGGATTTCCTTGAGTTCCCTATTTTTGATATTAATAACTACCGAAGCCATATATACTATTCCTTGTTTTCTTGAATAATTGGTCATTTTCATTACTGAAATAAATTTCATTGACTTTCGGGGCTTATCTCTTGTAACCACAATTACTTCTCCTGTAGATGTATGAATTTCTATGGAATTCTTGTCACAGAGGATTCGAGCATGGTTGGCTACTAACCAATCCATTCCTAGAACGACATCGAATCCAGCTAAATTCATAGGTAACAGGTTTGCAGAAAATTTATGGCATAAGAGTTCTATCTTTCCTTCTTGCAAAATCTTATCTATGTTAACAGAACTCCCATCTGCCGTCTCTACCGTAAAAACTTGTCTAAGTTTAGTTAAGGGTTGCTTAAGAGCTTGGCAGAATGAAGTATTTATGAAACTTTGGTTTGCACCAGAGTCAAATAATACTTTTGCGTAAACATCATAAACTAGGAACGTACCCGCTATTACATCCGGAATCAGATTTGCCTCTTGGGTTGTCAGCTGAAAGGCTCTTGCGTTCTTCTTACTAGTTCCTTCAGCAGGTTTGGTCTTGCTATCAGCTGGTTTAACCAGTTTAGGGCAGTCTGGTCTAAAATGTCCAGCTTCTCCACAATTGAAGCAAATTGTTGATTTCTTTCTTCTGCAATCTTCTTCTTGGTGCCCCGGAATTTTGCAGAAGTTACAGTACCCCTTACATTTTCCAAAGTGCTTTCTTTTACAGGTACTGCAAAAAGGCGGGGTGGACGATTGCCCAGCCCCCTTTTTCTTGAAGTTGCTACTGGTATTACCCCCTCGAAATCCTTGGGTAATCTTTTGAGCCAATTCCTTCTTTCTGGTTTCTTCTCGCGTACGCACCAGTCCGTCAGTCAAGGTGTTGGCTAATTCTACCGCATCGTCGATTGTGCGGGGTCTTGCAGCTTTGATGATGTCACGAATCTCGCTAATCAAACCGCATATATATCGAGAAATAAGTACCGGTTCTGGCAAAGCCAGAGTTGGTACAATTCTAGCATACTCGAAGAACTTCGAAGTATACCCTCGACAGTTAACATCCACCATTCGGTGGCTCAGGAACTTATTGGCCATTTGTTCTTTTTCATATTCGGGGTAGAATTTTCTTTCCACCAATTACTTAAATTCTTCCCAATTCATAGCGTAAGCCATGTCACTTCCTTTGGCCTGTAATACCATATTCCACCACTCTAATGCCTCTTCCTTGAAAAGGTGAGAAGCATACATGACCTTATCCTCCTCGGCACATTTACTTATTTTAATTACTGCCTCGGTCTTTTCCAACCAACGCAGTGCAGCAGTTGCCCCTTCATTGCCTACAAATTCGACAGGTTTATAGACAAGAAATTCTTTATAGGTGCAACCAGGTGCTGCAACTTTCATTTTCTTAAGTATTGGGGCTTGGATCACGTTGTCATTATTGCCGCCTCCGTTAACACTATTACTGAAATTATCATCGCGCGTGCGTTTACTGGGGTTGGCTTGTGAAGGCTCAACAGGACTTTTAACAGCAGTGACGATTGCTGGGATAGCATTTGCTATTCCCTGGGCAACGATGTTTTCTATATCTTGCCTATTAAGAAAGTGATCTTCATTTTTTTGCTCGGATTGGTTAACTTCGTTAACTGGTTCATTAACAGTGTGTTCCATCTGATAATTAACAATATATATAAGTTATTGGCACAAAATAAATAACAACCAAACGCAATAAAGCAATCACACATAATCACGTCAACACGTATAGCCAAAATTGTCGACTTTACGACTTTCATATTTTATATATATTTTAGTATGCATTCATACACACCAGATATATTACAAAAGTTTTATTTTTAAGTTATTTTACATGATTATGTTTTTATTATTTATTATTATTATTTTATTATTATTAAACACATAATCACACAACCACACACCCCCCACAGTCAGCTGGCTTTTTAGAAACGACGTTCCCTCTCGTCGTATTTCCAGGAGATCCATTCTCCTACTTCCCGGATTCGATTCCCTGCGTCCACCAGTTCCTCGCCGTAGTGACAGAGTTCAGCCAAGTTTTCTGTGCTCATAGGTGGGTTTGGCGCAGGCTCAGGGTCAAACTGGGGGAAATAGGCGTTGGGGTTATTCAAGAGATTCTGAAATTGCCATTCGTTTGTCCACCATTCTTCCAGCTCTCCTTGTAGAGGTCGGGGGTTGACAATAGGATCTGGGATAGCCGGTTCCAAGTTAACTGGGAGTTGGGATTCAACAGGTTAATTGAAGAGGTTTTCATCGGCAGGTCCGATGAGGTCACAGTTCGCCAGTTTACGATCCAACTCCTCCCATGGTGGCATTTCCTGGACTTGACCGGAACTTTCCCCGGTCTCTTTACCTTTCCCTTTATCCTTTGGATCCTCAGTCTTTTTAACCTTCTGGGCAGCTTGTTTCTTCCTACGCCCACATTTCCAGTCCAAGATCCTCCTCCTCTTTTTCGGCTTGGGTTTCTCCTGGGCCTGGGCCTGGAAAGTTAGTGGTTCCTCCGTATCCGCCTGGTAACCAGATGGGTTTCCTGTGGTATCCATATCGGTGCTATGGATAGTAAAGTTTCGGAGTGCCTCTGACAGTTCATTCATTCTGATAACACATATGAAGAAACACACACAAATTTAAGTTAAAATTTTGTTGATTGTAAATTAAATTTTCACAGAATCACAGAATGGCAATCAGAAAAATTAAGTATTTCTAAATACTTAATTGGCTTAAATCAGTGGCTCTGATACCACCTTGTTCTGTCACGGCCCCTGTCCCGGTTTTACCCGGTCCCGAAGTCGCGGGACAGAAACTCGTGGTATTTATATTTAATTTGGCAGCGGAAATGTTGACAGGATCTTTTAAACTGAAAATGGCCAATTATTTTATTTCACAATTTGGGACACACCCCAAATTTACAATAAAGGAAATTTCACTGGGAAATCCCCGTTTTACAACAAAAACATGTTTATTATTTATTGAGCCACTTTCTTCAAGCTAGTAGTGCTACGTCGCACTTTTTCCCTGATTCACAGCAAATCACCTGAAACATGTTTAAAAATTTTTATCAGCGGCGAAATACTGGCGAGTTACTCAAGTTAAAAAATGACACGTTAGTTATATATTACAGCATAAGAGCGATTACAATGGCTAGTATCTTATTTTTATCTGGCGCCGTGTCACACCCTGGTGACGATGGTCATACCATTATTGGGTCCTTTCACCCAAGTAATGATGATTATCACTGTTAAGTTGGTGAACCTAACCGTGAGAAATTAGTAATGTGCACAATACCCCACTTGCCAGTGATTTAAGATAACCACGACTTAGTCCCTGTAATTATAACTTTTGAAAATAATTTGAATATTGTAAAACATTGTTGATAAAAGAGAATGATTCACATTGCAAATTTAGACGGGCAGAGTTTTGCCTACTGATTTTAGCCTGATAACCTAGTTAAAAAACAATGCACACGAAATTAGGTCAGTAACTTAATATAACATTTACGATAACTCATGAAATCAAAACCCTCACGACGAATGACAAAGTATTGCCCAAATACGGGCAGCACTTAAGCATCCATCGGATTGGTTTCAATCGATCGGACATTGTATCGTAGCAGTGATCGAGTTATTACCCTTGATCGTAGCAGCGTTTTCTTATTTTGAATGTGATTTTCGAACAGAAAGATTGTGATTTTGATAAATTTCTCGCACACAGACGATGCACAGGCAATTTATAGCAGAAAACTGGGTTTTACGCGGCCCGCGTAAACCCTCTCAAGACCCTTACGCAGTCCGCGAGGGCCACCTAGTCTACAACTAGGGCTACCGTGTCACGTGTAGGCCTGCCACGTGGCTGACACGTGGCCTGGAACGTGTCCCGGTCAATTGCTGCTATGTCGCGGCCCGCGTAGGCCTAGCCTTATGGTTTAGGCGGCCCGCCAGAAATCCAAATTTCTTGATTTCTTGGTTTATCATAAGCACTAGGGTTTCGGGGGTCCGGGTTTTTACTTACGGGACATTTTGGGACGTTTTTACAGGTCCTTACAATCTAGGGTTCCGTAACGGCTGTCGTGGTTCTGCCCGACGTAGTCGTTGGAATGCCGTCTCAGGGAGGGTATTACTAATGTTAAAATGGCTTATTATACCAACACGTGCGCATTTGTATAAATTATAGATTGCCACCAGGAAACCCTAAAGGATAATCTAAGACAACAATGTGAGTAATCTCCTTTTTGTAAACAGTTTTTACAAAACCTTAACGATTTTACAATGCAATTTAGCAGTGATTGAGTCTTTGTAATTCTACGATTACTGCCGGTATGTTGGGGTTTTGTATACAAAATGTGGAACACGTTACCATTGGACGACGAGTTAGCCAATGTGTAATATGACCCACAAGTCAGGATTGACAGTACTGAATAAGTAATTGGGTAGATGTAAACATTGTAATCGCTCTCAATACTGTTTAAATTAAATTAACATTTCTTGATTAAACTAGGATTCCTTCACCAGTATTTCCCACTGACAAATTGTTTTTAAAACGCGTTTCAGGTAACAAAATGTGAAAGTCAATTAGAAGCCAGCTAGACAGCACTGAAAGCTTGGAAAAGTGGCTATAAAAGTTACCTAAATAAAGAAGGCGTTTTAATTCAATAAAATGGGATTTATTCCTATAAATCAGTTTGTAACAAAAACTTGGGTTTCATCCCAATTTGTTTATTTATATAAAATGTGGTGTTTTACTCTGATAAAATATTTCCTAACTACGGTCCTGATGTAATTTCCGCTGCCAAAATTAATAAACACCGATACCACCGACACTGAGTTCGCGTCCGCCTGTTCCCGGGACAGATAGGGGGCGGGGGTTGCGACATGAACTCACGTTGGTTGCGTTGCGATTGCTTGTAATAACGCACGAGTAAAGATCAAGAAAAAGGATGGAGAAATCCAAGAGAACGAGCACAGCGATTATCCTAAAATGATAACGATCTCATTATTATTTATAAATTAAATACATTAATTATTTAGATGATTTATCTAAATATTATAAAAGAGAAAAGGATATTTGTTTTATAATGAATTGTTTATTATATTTGGATTTTATTATAAATGGGAAAAGGATATTTGCTTGTATAGATTCATGGCTTAAATATGATGAAAGTATAAAAGTTTAATAGTACCAATTCACCTTCTGACTAAGCATATGCAACATTTGTAGATCCAAATTAATCAACAGAAGTTAAATTCTTATAGTTAATGGCGTTAGCACCAAATACACGATTCACTTCAAAATAACAGATAATATATTTAAGTTTTAAAAAGTTACTATATTTTTCCATACGAATGTTTGTGTTAGTTTGATATTTATAAGTTAAAATATAAATGAAAAAGGATAATAAACATATAAGGCTTTATTTTATTTGGAAAAAATCAAAATCACTCATCATCTTCTTCCTATAAAGCATACATGAACTGTTTTCTTCATTATTATAACCAAACGTCAATTTGAATATATATATATAACTAGTTGCTTTAATCTTCTAAACAAAACTCACGTAAACTGTTTTACATTTTAATCGAAAGCCCAGATCTTTATGTTTAAAAAAGAAAGAAGTAAAACATGTCATGAATTGGAAAGAGGATATTAGTAACAAACAAGAAGAAGTTATACCGACGTCGTGTGACGGTTCCCGTGTTAACCAGTTGACTGGTTTTACCGAACCGAAAACCGTTGTTGACCAAGTTTGACCGCAACGAAACTGACCCGAACTGAAACTGACCGTAACGTGAACTCGAGGCTGCCGACGCGAACCCGAGTTGAACTAAGCTGAAAACCGACCCGAAGCTTGAACCGTCTGAGTTGTTGACTAATCATTAACCATACCGAACAAGACCCGGACTGAACCGTTGATTGTGTCACTGACCCGACTCGAATCCCGTACTAAACCTGACCCGAGACTCATGAGACTTGACCGCTGACTTGTCTTGATCGAGCCCGAACCGAACCCGCTGAGCAGTTAACTATACCAAACCCGATCCAACATCATCAACCAACATCTGTGTGTAAGTTGTCTGTGTTATGTATGTGTATAATAGAATTTTCTCCAAAATGATGAAGGCAGTTAAAGGAGGGTTCTCATATGTGTTTCTGGATAAGATTTGGAATTTTAGAGAAATGAGAGGGACAAGAGGGTTTACGACTGAAAAATAATGAGGATTAGGGTTATACTACCTTTATATAGGTAGGGTTAGTTTAGTGGGCTTTGGGCTTGGGCCCACAAGCCCAATCTCGTGTCTAATAGGCCCGTAATTCCTACGAGACCCGTTATCAAAACCCGGATTCTTCGTAACGTCGTAAATTATCATTTAAAAAAAATAGAATAGTGTCGGTAGTCGTTGATGTCGTTTTTAGTTAGTTTCTCGCTCTGATTTCGATTGTGATTAAAATATATATATAAATAAAAATAAAAAGCGAACGTGTATTTCCGAAAAAAAAAATATAAATGCAGGACCACGAGGTGTTACAGTCTCCCCTCCTTTAGGAAATTTCGTCCCGAAATTTATTCAGAAGGAAGACTTGAAAGGATTTTGGCAAATCGAAGAGGATTGTTTAAAAAATTGAGGCTTGGAGTTTGAGACAACGGAGAATAATGGAAGTATAAAGGCGAACGATTGATCTAATAAACGATTATGGGTATAAGAATAGCATGAGTATCGGATAGACCAAAGTAGCGTGTTAAGAATGAAGTCTCGTCGTGGATAATCGGATATAATTCGTTTGAAAGTCGTCTAAAGTTTGTATTAGGTCCAAAAGGTCTGCAACACACCGAATTTCTCATGGCACGTTTTACGAACGTTTGGTAGCATGGTGAAAACACTTATATATAGGAAGTACCAGCGGCGTATCCACCATGTTTTGACCATATTACGTCTGTTTCGTATTCTTTGTCATGTTACGTTCCGTGTCTTACCATACCCAGTAGTACACTCTATGGTTCTCATGCGCCTAACACTATAATCCCGTGTGCACCCGCGATTATACTGGTCGTCGCATGATCCTCATAGCTTGTACTAGTTGCGTACGAATCAGGGAATACATAAATTTGAAAAGTAAGAACGTGTACGTATAAGAATGTAGTATGTAAGCATGTCCATGCTTAAGAATGCGTGGGACCCACGTAAGCGAATCCCACGGATTCCGCTCGTGTACGGGTACAATGTATGAATCACGAGTATAAATGTAAGCATGCGTGTGAATATAAATATTTGTATAAGCATGAATAAGTATGTAATCATCAACTTAAAATGTATGAGAATGAACATGAAAATGTGTATAAGTATGAACGTGAGTAGGCATAAGTGACGATGATTTCGTGTATGACATGTATTGAATGTGACAAACTTAAGTATGTAAAATGATTGAGAAGTTTGAGTATGTAAAACGAATGATATGAGGAAATCGTTATGAGGCATTGAGTAAAACATGCGCGATGACATGTATGTATAGTTGTTTGAGTAACGCGTTGAGTTTATCGAATCAAAATAGTTTAAGCTTCATTTGGAATGTAAAATCTAGTTCTTGAATGCTAAAAGTATGTAAAACATCTATTAGTTATGTGAGATATACTTTGTATAAGAACGGAACGCTACTCTTGTTTCAAAAGAATTTACGTTAGTTGGAAAGCGTTGGTCCCTATGAAGTCTTCTTGCCCATGTGTTTTGAAAATGGCATTTTGAGCGGTGTATGTAAAATGTTTTGAATATGGTAAGTTCGCATCGTTTTAAAGGATCTTGCATTAAAATAGGAAATTTGAAATTAGGAGGTTCTTGCGAAAGCGTTGCTTCTTAAAGAGAATTTTATGCATATTGAACTTAGTGATCGTTGAAAAGTGTTTCAATGAAATGTTTTATTGATTTTGAAAAGGCTTTAGAAAAATGAAACTATAAGATCTTATAGGCAAATGAAATAGCTAGTTTGATTTTCGATTGCGAACAAGGTCTCTGGTATGATGATAAAATGTGAGCGTGTGTTAGTGATTAGGTCGAGTATGAGGTTCAGGGGCAAGGGATTCATTGGACCAATTAATTTGATAGGTAGCATTTTGTAAGGTTTTGAAATTCGGGTAATAAAATGTTTTAAGGTATGACTAAAAGTTTTGTGTTTGTGAGTTACGTGAAAATAGTTTATGAGGAAAGATATAAGTTTAATAAAAACAAGAGTTAATAGCCAAAATGGTCCCTGAGGTTTGCTCACTTTTGCCACTTTAGTCCAAAATCCAAAATTTTTAAATCTGGGTCCCTGAGGTTTGCATTTTGTTTCCATTTTAGTCCAAATTTCAAAAACCCCCTATTTTGACTACTGCAAGCTGCTTGTTTTGTCTTTTTGTGCAGGGGTAGTTTGGTCCATCTCAGGTTTTTTTATAACATATTAATTATTAATAAAGAGTTATTAATCACCAGTTCTCTCTCTCTCACTAAAACACAGCATCCCCACCACCGCATCATCACCACCACCATCGCCACCTCCTCCCCACCGTTATCCCCTTCTCACCACCACCGCCACCTCCTCCCCACCGTTATCCACCATAACCATCAGCCACCACCGCATCACCTCCACCAAATCAAAAGCCACCGCCTCCACCATCACCTAAACCTGAAAACAACCCACATCCGCCAATTTTGTCATCAACAACCAAGCACCACCATCGCCATCAACACTTGAAAACAACCCACATCCGCCGGAGAAGGTGGTTCGAGAAAAATTTGAAAGAAAGAAGAGGGTGTTGAAAAGTTTACCCGATTACACGGCTGCCGGACCTGAACCAAGCATGAACCGAAGCCCAGCTGAACCAAATCTGAACAACAACAATAATCACCGCCACTGTCGGCAACCACCTTAGCCACCATCTCTGTCGTTTCCATCTTTCTCTCTTCGACTTCCTCTCTGATCTCATCTCTTCGATCTCCCTCTCTCTCAAAGATTTTGGGTGTGTGTATGTGTGCATATTGATCCAGAAGAGGGAAGGGTTTCACGGGAGGAGAAGGGGTGCGTTACGGTGAGCTTATAACAGGAAAGACACCGATAGATCCGGCTGATTACGGTGATGGAGGTGGCTGATTAGGGTGGAGGTGGTGGCTGATTACGGTGATGGATGTGTCTGATTAGGGTTTGGATTGGGGAAAGATGAAGATGAGGGTGCAGTTTTGATAGGTGAAGTTGTGTCTGATTAGGGGAAAGATGTAGATGTGTCTGATTAGGGTTTGAACAGGTGAAGTTAGGGAAGATGAACCCTTTAAATAGGGTGATTTATTTAGTTTACTCTATTATTTTTAATAAATATTGAGTTAAAATAAAAACAAAATGACCAAAATACCCCTTTAGAAAAGGACAAAAAAGCTGTTTTTTTTTTTGTGAAATCTGATCCGATTTCAGTTTTGGACTAAAATGGCAACAAAATGCAAGCCTCAGGGACCCAGATTTAAAAATTTTGGATTTTGGACTAAAGTGGCAAAAGTGAGCAAACCTCAGGGACCATTTTGGCTATTAACTCTAAAAACAATAAAATTTTGAAATTTGCATAGTAGGGATTTTGATAAACGGAAATTGCTTGGACATATAACTTGATCATGTTGTATAATGAAGTCTCTTTTGAAATAAAATTTTGGTAACGATCACCTAGGTAAGGGAATCACCCCTAACTCGTCGGTGAGGTCGTTTTACGAAAAGGAGGAGTGGAGTCAATCGTCAAGGTAAGGAAATCACTCCTATCTCGATGATATGTCTCCATTTTGGTGTTACAAAGAATATAAACAAAATTGAGTGACGTTTTGAAATCATGCGTATGTATAAATGTATGGAAAGATTTAGTATGATGTGTGTGTGAGAAAATGATCTCGAAAATAAAATTGAATTTGAAACGAGAGAATTGTATCATATAAAAGCGATGATAGTAAAGCATAGGTTTGATTAAAACTTGGATTGTTCCAAAGCGGAACTTTGACTAAACCAAATCGGTCGAAAATTCTTTTAAATTTGAGAAACATGCTTTGGCCTAATAGGTGGAATACTCTCACTGATATCTCGGTTAACGGTATTCACCCTTCCAGTTACTACATGTTCCAAATCAATCGAAAATTCGAGACTTGGCGGGATTTTTGAAAATTATGGAGCGAAACTAGTCGACAAGGTGCAGGTTTCACCCCTAACTTGACGATTTCGTACCCTAAGTGTGGTTGGTCCTCGTCGAGTCAAAATTTAATTTTGACACTTTGACGAGGGTCCACTAGAATCTGAAATGGAAATTCTCCATCAAGGTGAGGATTTCACTCCTAACTTAGTGGCGAATTTTGCGTAAAAAGAATAGATGGATTGAGAGTTGTTCACCAAATTGTGGGTTTCACGCCTATTTTGGTGAGGTCGTCTCGTTGGTATAATACGAATGATTTCGAGTTTTAATAAAATCGAGTAAAATGCTTTAGGGAAGACGTATGTTTGAAATATCAAATCAAGTATAACACATAATGCATTTCAAGAAATTAACACATTGGAAACATTTTCAAGATGTTATCACACAAGAAATATTTCAAGAATAGCATGTAAAGATGTTTCATACAAGTAGCATGTGAAGCAAATATGGTCGAATTTGGCACTTAACTATAGACTAGGTCAAAAGCATGGCAATTTTTCCTAATTCCCTATAGTTATGGCTCTGATACCAATCTGTCACACCCCAACCGATGGCAGAAACATCGGAGTGAGACGAAAACGAGATTGCAAGAGACTTCATAACACTATTTGTGACAAGTATTTAAATAATAAAATTTCATTTCATTTCGAAAGAATCAATTACATAGATTTGAACAAATACAACATGAACAATGAAATACAATTCAATAAGAATACAAAATTTAATGTGCGTATCCAGGCATCCTACTAGATTCCATACGTCATCAACTTTATCTCAAAACCTGCAACATGTTTTAAAAAGAATAGTTCAATACAAAAGTATTGGCGAGTACACTAGTTTTAGACACGTGGCAAATGTATAAAAGTATTTTCAATCCAACATAGCATTTAGTATACAAGGCCAAACTATCATGCATAACTAAAAGTTGAACCCAAGTGTCCACAAGTATAATAGCATCCCTTGATACCGCAATATCAAGACCGTAAAGTATTAGCATCCATCGATAAATCCATATCGAGACCGTATAGAATATAACTTAACAAAACCCCGTCGGGTGGTGTGCTACTCCTATAGCGCTATATTTGTTAACGTGGGTTAACAAGTACTACCTCCGTCCCACTAAAAGTGTCATATTTTGAATTTTCAAAGTCTTTATTTATAAACTTTGACCTTAAATAATTTTGTTTGTGTTAGATAATACTTGATGAAAGTTATATGATTTGAGTGTGTTTTACAAGTGTTTTTATCGGGTTAATTTTCATCAAGTTTTATATAACACAAAAAATATATAATTAAAGTCAAAGTTTATAAATAAACACTTTGAAAATTCAAAATATGACACTTTTAATGGGACGGAGGGAGTAGTATGTATTCTAGCATGAACCTAAGCATAACAAAGCATGTATAAGGATTGAATGAATAAAATCATGTTTGTGATTCGTGCATTTTAACAATGTAAACATGTTGCACCAAAAGTGTATTAAAAGGAAAATGGGTCAAGTGTACTATAACAACTCTAAAAATAAATCGACACCCTCCTGAATATTTTCTGACACCCTAAACTATATTAAATAATCCCAATATGTCCTAAAATACCCCCATACGTGAGAACCGAGCCCAAAATACATTATGCCATTAAAAATAAATTAAAAACATGAAAAATGGGGTTTAGGCGGGCCGCGTAAGCCACCCCTTAAGCCTACGCGGGCCGCGACAGTCTCAAAGTCAGGCGAGCTCCGGTGTTGACACGTGTCCGACGCGTGTTGAACCTACTATGTGACCCGGATCACCTACGCCGTAGACCCTCTACGACGCGGGCCGCGTAGCCCGTTGTCTTACCTTACGCGGGCCGCGTAAAAGCCCAAATCAGGCCCTATTAAGCTGGAGCTCGGGCCTTCAGTCGAATTCGCTCAAAAACTTTATTTCTCTCTCAATTTTCATATAGTAGGCGTTATACTCGGGTATAAAATCCCCCTAATTAACGAAGTTCTGCTCCGTTGTAAGTATCATAACCCCTGGATACGTATTAGATACTCTGTCCGATTGATCTAGGGTTCCATAACGGCTGTCATGGTCCTGCCCGACGTAATCGTTGGAATGCCGTCTCGGGGAGGGTATTACTATTGTTAAAATGGGTTATTATACTAACACGTGTGCATTTGTATTAATTATAGATTATCACCAGGAAACCCTAAAGGATAATCTAAGACAGCAATGAGAGTAATCTCCTTTTTGTAAACAGTTTTTACAAAACCTTAACTATTTTACAATGCAATTTAGCAGTGATTGAGTCTTTGTAATTCTACGATTACTGCCGGTATGTTGGGGTTTTGTATACAAAATGTGGAACACGTTACCATTGGAGGACGAGTTAGCCAATGTGTAATATGACCCATCAGTCAGGATTGACAGTACTGAATGAGTAATTGAGTAGATGTAAACATTGTAATCGCTTTCAATACTGTTTAAATTAAATTAGCATTTCTTGATTAAACTGGGATTCACTCACCAGTATTTCCCACTGACAAATTGTTTTTAAAACGCGTTTCAGGTAACAAAACGTGAAAGTCAATTAGAAGCCAGCTGGACAGCACTCAAGGCTTGGAAAAGTGGCTATAAAAGTTACGTAAATAAAGAAGGCGTTTTAATTCAATAAAACGGGATTTATTCATATAAATCAGTTTGTAACGAAAACTTAGGTTTCATCCCAATATGTTTATTTATATAAAATGTGGTGCTTTACTCTGATAAAATATTTCCTAACTACGGTCCTGATGTAATTTCCCCTGCCAAAATTAATAAACACCGATACCACCGACACTGAGTTCGCGTCCGCCCGTTCCCGGGACAGATAGGGGGCGGGGGTTGCGACAGAATGTGGTATCAGAGCTAAGCCACTAATTCAGCCACTGAAGTGTTCTGCTGACATCAAAATTCAATTTGTTAGGAAATAAATCACGGAATTACGTGCATAATTGTATTTTATTGTTATGTGTTATTTGACTATTTGTTAGTTTACAGTATGAGCGACCAAGGACCATTTGACGCGTACCGTCAATTGTCTGGTTCGCCTAGAAGCGAAGGTGCCTCTTCTCAGCCTGCCCTCTCAGGGTACCTTGCTGATACTGAAGAAGGAATATTTGTGTTTAAAGCTCAGTCTGAAGAGCCATTCCATCAAAAAAAGAGAGGATGGTTCAGTAGAGGAGCACATGAGCGTAGGAAACGTATGAAAAAGTTACAAGACCAGAGAGCACTAGCAGCAGGCAAAAGAGAGACGGATGCCCATACCCAAGATATGCTTAATAGGGGTATAGCCAACATCCATATCTTAGCAACCACTGCAGCTGACCCTAACATGGAACAAATGATAGTACCCCAACCACAACCACCATTTCCTGACCAACCAATGGAGATAGAAAACCCTGAAAATCAAGTAGAAATGCATGATTTTGACCCGGAGGAGATACCTAGGGTACCCGTACCTAACCCCTTAGACCCAAATTACGACCCATGGTGGGACGATAATAGGGACTATGTGCAACGTTACCCGATACACGAAGACATGCCCATGCCAAATCTAGGAGCCTACCCAGGTTTAGATCCTCTAGATCCCTATTACGATAACAATGTATATATTAGGGAGATCTTAGAAAATCCTTACCCTATTTAGGCACCTACACCCCCATACCAGGAACCCGCACCCCAGATTCTGAACCCAGTCCTAGAACCTGCACCCCCAATGAGTGCAGACAATGTACAAGAACTTAGGACATTTGGTGAGGAAATTTTAGAAAGTAGTGAAAGAATGAGACATGTGGAAGAGCGACTTGTCTGGAAGTACGACGAGCGCAATATGGATTTCTGGATGAATCCATATCCATGAATGCGATGGTGGAAACGGTAGTAATAGTAATAATAATAATAATAATAATAATAATAATAATAATAATAATATAGTATAATAATATAATATGTGTGTTTGAAAAAAAAACTACGGATGCCTACTACTAGTAGTGTAATTTTAAATTTCAGTTGTTATTGTAATTTTAATTTCCAGTATTGGTTTGTAGTTGATGCATATTATATAAAAATATAGTAAGTCGCAATGATCAACGCTTTTGACCAAAATGTGTGTCATGTGATTGGCTATATTAAATATTATTTTGTGATATTAATACTTGATAACTGTTTAAAATTCAGATGGCCGACGAAGGGAATCAAGAAAATCTGAATAACGATAACCAGAGTAACATTAACTTGGTTAATGAGAATCCGAACAACAACAATAACAATGCAAACCAAGTGGATAATATTGCCATCCAACACATAGTTGCACAAGGAATTATAGATGCAATGCCATATATTCTTCAAAGTGTTAAGGATGCTAATAATAAAAGTAGACATGATAGCAAGCGACCATCTGAACCTGCAAACAGCGTAAACAATGGACATGTACTTCAAGTGCCCATTCCCAAAAGAAAAAGAATCGTGTCTTACGGTTGTTCTTACAAAGAATTCTGGTCTTGTAAACCAATAGAATTCTCAGGCAATGAATGACCCATTGCAACTCTACGTTGGATAGAAAAGACTGAGGCTGCTTTAAAAATAAGCAAGTGTGCTGAAAAAGACAAGATAATGTTTGCTTCTAATTTATTTAAGAACTCAGCCTTAGAATGGTGGAACACTATCCTTTAGTCAAGAGGAAGTGATAGGATCTACAACATGGAATGAGAGGAATTTAAGAATATGGTAGAAAGGAAATTCTGTCCTCCTAATGAAAAAGAACAGATAGCAAACAAATTCCTAAACCTTAGGATGACCGGGGTAGATACTAAGGGTTATACTACTACATTCTTTGAATATGCTATAATAGTACATACCCTTGCATCACCTGAACCAGTATTAATCTCCCGTTACTACTTACATCTGGGGATTAATCGGGGAGATTAGGCATGTAGTCAAGGCAGCTAGACCTCAAACCATAGAAGAAGCTGTAGACTTAGCAAACACCTTGACAGATGAATTAATCCGTACTAGAGAAGAAGACCAAAGGAGGAATCTAGCTCACAAACTTACCCAGGAATTCCGATCTGGAAATTCCAATCGTGGGAAAAATGTAGGTTCCACATCTGCACCTTATTGCAAGTATTGCAAAAGGAAGCATTCTGGAAAATGCCCCATATATTTCAATTTCTGCAAAATATCAGGACACAAGGAAGAAGACTGCAGGAAGAAAGCAAACAACATGATATGCTACAGCTGCTGAGAACAAGGTCATATCAAGCCAAACTGTCCAAATTTAGCTCCAGCTATAAACAACAAGAACACTAAAAATGCTAGAGCATTTGTTCTGACAGCAGATGAAGCCAAGATGATTCCAGACGTGATAGCCGGTACGTTTTTAGTTAATGATGTTTTTGCTAAAGTATTATTTGACTCTGGTGCGAACCAAAGTTTTATTAATACTTCATTTTGCAAACTTCTAAATCAGTCATTAACTAAACTACCACAAGAATGTCTAGTAGAGACAACAAATGGAGAAACGGTTAGGATTTCTGAAATCTTGCATGGAGCAAGAATAGAAATTCTAAATCAAAAATTTATTGCAAACCTTTACCCAATGAATCTGGCAGGATTTGATGTCGTTTTAGGAATGGATTGGTTAATAGCCAATAAAGCCAGTATTTTATGTGATCAAAAGTCAATTCAAGTAAATTCACCAAAGGGTGAAAAGATCACAATTAAAGGAGATAAACCATCTAGGTCCACAAAATTCATCTCTGTGATGAAAACTGCAAGCTATATAAGAAAATGATCTATAGTGTATTTGATTTCTATAATCACTAACACTAAAGGAAAAGAACTAAAAGACATACCAGTAGTGTCTCAGTTTTCAGACGTGTTTCCAGAAGAATTACCAGGACTACCGCTAGACAGAGAAGTCGAATTCAGAATTCACCTATTACCAGGAACAACACCAATTGCCAAAGCACCTTACCGTTTGGCACCAGCAGAGATGCAAGAACTAAAGAAACAGTTAGACGAATTGCTGGAAAAAGGATTCATACAGCCAAGCTCATCACCATGAGGAGCGCCGATTTTATTCGTTAAAAAGAAAGACGGATCAATGCGAATGTGCATTGACTACCGTGAATTGAACAAGGTTACGATTAAGAATCGGTATCCATTACCAAGAATTGATTATCTGTTCGATCAATTGCAAGGAGCTCGATTTTTCTCAAAAATCGATTTAAGGTCAGGATATCATCAATTAAAGGTACAGGAAGAGGACATTCCTAAAACCGCCTTCCGAACAAGGTATGGTCATTATGAATTTACTGACATGCCATTTGGACCAGCACCAAAATAATCGATATGTCTGGATAACAAAAAAAATCATTGAGCAACGTATAAAGATTAAAGAAACACTTAGATAATATTCATAAATGACTACCCGAATGAGATGTGAACTACCAACTCCAACCAATAATTCAAATTGATATAAAGTAGATATCATATTAGATTTAAACTTCCCCAACCATTGGTTGTTGAGACAACCTAATATCTTTGTTAGAAAAATCAAGGTTACCTTCAACTTCCCACTTTATTCATAAGAATGGAGGTGCATGTTTCATAATCACCATATATATACTGTCATAAAATTTGAAAGAAAACTCTTTAACATCCGTCGAAAACGATTCTCATAAAAACCCGACCCGTTGTAAACCGGACTCTATAAAAAGGGATATTTTTTTATGTTTATCTATTTAATATTGTATTAATATATTAATGCAATACTCACCATATATATACTGCCATAAAATTTGAAAGAAAACTTTGTAACATCTGTAGAAAACGGGTCTTATAAAAACCCGACCTGTTGTAAACCGGATTCTATATAAAATAAAAACGGGGTATTTTTTTATCTTTATCTATTTAATATTGCATTAATATATTAATGCAATTAATTAAAAATATTAATTAGATATAATAGAAACTTAGTTAGTAGTTAACTAAGTTAAGTACACCGAGTTTTAATATACAGGGACTAAAATTGCATCAAACTAAAAGTTTGTAATATGAGAATAAAAAAGGAAGAGTAAATTATGATTTTGGCCTTTGTGGTTATAACACTTTTAGTCTTTTATCCTAATTTTTTTTTTAACATCTGAGCCCCTAACGTCTTTTTTCCAACTCTTTTGGCCCCTAACGTCTTTTTTTCTAACTCTTTTAGCCCCTAACATTTAATGGATGAGGTTAGTGTCAGGGGCCAAAAGGGTTAGAAAAAAAGACGTTGGCGGCTCAGATGTTAAAAAAATTATTTTTAAGGCTAAAATGGTAAAAGTAATATAATCACCGGGGCCAAAATCGTAGTTTACTCAAAAAGGAAAGAAATGGGGCAGCCCACGAACTTATATGTGATAGATTATTTCTTCAACACGAACTTTATACGCACTTGCAGTGTGATATACGTGATACGTATCCACAATTAAATTTTATTTTATTCACTTTAAATCAACGCAAATGCTTGTGTGATAATTAGTGATAAGTATCTACAATTTTTATTCAGTTTATATCGAAGCAAATGCTTAAATATTTATCTTTACTAAGTCATGAGGATATCAAATGTGATGTTACACATTGATATATGATGTAACAGGGTCAATGGAAAATTTTAAGAAAATATCAAAGACAGTATATGTCATGATCAATAGACTCTTCTTGAATTGAGGTCTACATGTCATGATCAATAGAACCTTCTTGTATTGAGGTCTACAAACATATCTTAGAATTATCCAAAATTCTTATTATTACAAGACAATTGGGTTGATTCAGATGGGTTTTGTCATATTTATCAACCATCCAATTACTAACACTTTCTCGATACTGTTATATTTGTTAAAAGAGTTAATTACTGTTTTCGTCCCTGTGGTTTGTCAAAAATCACTATTTCAGTCCATTAGTTTAAAAATTGCGATTTCAGTCCCTGTGGTTTCGCTTTTGTAACCATTTCAGTCCACCTCCGTTAACCCCATCCATTTATTCTGTTAAGTACACGTGAATTGACCATAATGCCCTTATTAATAAAAAACAAAAAGATATCTAAATGAGTTAATTACTGTTTTCGTCCTTGTGGTTTGTCAAAAATCACTATTCAGTCCATTAGTTTAAAAATTGTGATTTCAGTCCCTGTGGTTTCACTTTCGTAACTATTTCAGTCCAGTCTCCTAACACCGTCTATTTTACCGTTAAGTTTTTAATGAAATACGTAAATTACCCTTATGTTAATTAAATATGGACTTATATGATTTTATTAGTGAATTTATATGATTTTATTGTTGTATGACATATGGACTTAGGGCATGTTTGGCTAAGTTTTTTGAAACAACTTATTGACTTATTGGCTTTTTGGAAAGTCAGTATGAAGTGACTTATTGACTTATTGGCTTTTTCCCCTCACATACACCCTCATTGCCAAACATCATTTTGGAGCTTATGACTTTTCAACAAGCCAATAAGTTGTTTCAAAAAGCTTAGCCAAACAATTGTAGGGTTCGACCCAGCATGGCTTCAGTAGAAGTAGAAGTCTGGCACTATTTTTACATATATGGTTTCGAAATTTTAATTTTGGATTTTAGAATGAGAAAATGTCCAGGTAAGCATTATTTTTCAAAGTTATTATCTTAATTGATGCTTCTAGAAAGATATTAATTGTGGTGGGGCAATGGGTCGCCGGACATTAAGAGGGTGGGATTGTGATGCCGGAGAAGATGACCGGAAACTTTTGCCGGAATGACAGTAGGGATGGAGTGGGGTAAGGTAGCGTGGGGTTGTGTTTTAACAAGTGGGTCCTAGAATACAATTTTTAAATTTCCATGGTTTTTTTATTTAATTAACACAAGGGTAATTTAGGTATTTCATTAAAAACTTAACGGTAAAATAGACGGTGTTAGGAGACTGGACTGAAATGGTTACGGAAGTGAAATCACAGGGACTGAAATAGTGATTTTTGACAAACCACAGGGACGAAAACAGTAATTAACTCATTTAGATATCTTTTTGTTTTTTATTAATAAGGGCATTATGGTCAATTCACGTGTACTTAACAGAATAAATGGATGGGGTTAACGGAGGTGGACTGAAATAGTTACGAAAGTGAAACCACAGGGACTGAAATCGCAATTTTTAAACTAATTGACTGAAATAGTGATTTTTAACAAAACAAAAGGACGAAAATAGTAATTAACTTTTGTTAAAAATACATAATAATTTAATATAGATTTCTCGTAACTATATAACTAGTTTGTAAAGTAAAAGTATTTATTTATTTTGATTAATATTGAGCGGTTTAGATCATGTAAAATGTAAGGTGTGATGTATATATCCATAAAAAACCAGAAAATCTTATAAAAAAAAAATCAAAATTACGCTTATGGAAATTATGGAGTTATTAGAGATGAAGAGGATTAAAGCATCAATTTCCATATATTGCTCAACTTTGATATCATAAAAACACTTACGAATATACAGAGTAATAATATATACTATTTGCAAAGACTTAAAAAAGGACCCACTAACACTATTCGCTCCGTTGCTTCCGGATCCGGGCGGCCCAGGACATTCCTCTGTCGGTGCTCTGGGTGCCCCGCCGCTGGAGCTCCGATATTTGCTCGACCCACGTCTCCTTCCATCGGTTCTTATCATCGGGTCTCGTGTCAAACCGGGTTTCTCTCTTACCCGAAAAGGCGAACCCGTTCGCCTTACAACTATCGTACACGAACCTAGCTTCCGGGTCAGATAACGTCTCATAGGCTTCTTGTAACTGAATAAACCTGACAGTGTACTCCTCCACTCTGTCGGGGGGCGACACGTCAGGATGGTACTTTAATGCCATTTTTTTGTACGCCTGTTTGATCTCGGATAGCGTGACGTTCTCCGAGATACCAAGCAGGTCGTACAACGTCTCCTTCTCGGGGGCCGATATTAAAGAGGCGGTGGCCGAGGCTTTGGCGGTTATAATACGTGGTCGGGTGGGTAGATGAGATGTGTTAAGGTGGGTGGTGTTGAATTTGAATAAAAAAACTTGAGGTGAAAGAGAAGAAATAAGTGGATTGTTTGATGAATTTAGGAGGGAATGAGTCGGTGAGGGAAAGGAAATGGAGTTCATAATGGATTGATTTCGTGTGTTGAGTGCTGAGAATATGGGATGTGGGGTTGTGTCTTTATAGTGATGATGGACGATGTGGGGGACAGCTGATTGAGGGATTTTAAAGTTTCTTTTTCCTTACACGGGGATGGATGGATGGGTGCGAAGTTAATTTTCTTTAACGCGTAACTTCTAGAACTATAAGTCTCAAATCCTTTATCAGCCGACCCAGAACTATTACCTTTTCTCAACGCATTTTCTAAACGGCTAAAATCATATAATATAATGAATGTATTTTACAGGATTTAAACTCATGATCTCATGATTGAGAAATACTGTTAAACTACAAAACCTTTGATATTTATGTTTAGTGATGTTTTTTTTTCAGGAACGATATTATATTATCCGCATAATTATTTATGTTTAATGATGGGTTTTTTGTTTGTGTTTTATTTATTTTTGTTTTGGGTTTATTTTGTTTGTGTTCATACTAGTTTTCAAGTTATCTGCTTATACCTACTTCTCGCATGACCCTGTCATATATATATGAACGGAATCAGGTGAAAACGCCCAAAAGTGTGAGAACGGTGAGAACGCATCCTGGCCCAACACGTGTCACGCGACATAGAGAAGGACGGAGGGGTTTTTCTGTCCTTTCATATTCTTTTTTTAAACGCGTGTCACATCACATTTTCATTTTTTGGCGTTTAACAAATACGCGGCGTTTTTATTGTTTTTAGGTCAGGATCATAGTAAACATTTTGGCGTTTTAACTAAGTAGGATGCAGGCCTATAATGTGACAGGCAATTATGGCGTTTTGAAAAGATAAACTTCAATTTTCCATGTATTGGCTTTTAATATAATAAATATTTTTTGGCGTTTTTATATAGCAACAACGTGCTTTGCTAGCATCAGTTCTCACAATTTTCATACTATCAGGCGTTTTGGTGTTTGTAGTTTTTAGCGTTTTATACTAAAAAAAATTTGTTAGCAGAGAATTAGATAACAAACAATAGAAAATGAAAAAAAAAATTTAAAAATTATAATCTAATTTCTCATCCAAATCTTCACTGTCATCAGCATCTTCTACTTTAACATTTTTGGCATTTTGAATACCTTATGTAGATCCTTATTTTCCTATATACCTCCCGTCTTTAGAAAATGCTTATTTTTTGGGCATCCTTTATTGTGGTTTGATATATACTTGTTTGGTGACATATTGAAGATCAACGCCTGCTCGAATATATTGATCCCTTCATGCCATCAAGAACAAAGTGACATGATGACATATCAGTGTCATCAGTCTCTTTTTCATGAATATTTGTCCATCTCATTCAGCAAAAGCTTATAGAGATACCCACCTTAGAGTAAAATCCATTCAGTGAAACTTCATTCAAAACAATACTCAATATAGAAGAAATGAGGTTCCGCATCTGTGGCTTTTTTAACTATCTTTTTTGGCGTTTTAAAGTGAATGGTTTCTTTGAAAGATGGCGTTTGTTTTTTGGTATGTGATCAGTTGATTGTGCAGAGACGTCTCTCTTATAGGATGTTTTTGGCATGTAGTTTAGGCGTGATTTTTATTTATAATAAATGATATTAATAAAGTAGCCGTCTTTTCAGTTACTTTGTGTATTTTTTAATCTTTTTGTTCAGCTTTTATGAGTTTTTAGGGTCATAGACGTTCCAGCTTCCAAGTTTGGCGTTTTTTAATGGCTTTAAGTAGTTTTTGGCGTTTTTTTTTTTCCATTTTTAGCTTTTAATAATACTTCTCCAAATTACTTTTATTATAGTTTGGGAGTTTTTGCCATTTTACTGCAATACGGCGTTTTACTGCATTATGGCGTTTCACAATCATTATGATTTTTTTGCTCTTTATTAAACTTTTTTATTCTTAGTCGAAAAATACATAACAAACAACAGAAAAGGAAAATTAAAAAACTGAAAATAGAAACAATTCATCTTCCAAATCTTCACTGTCATCAGTGTATTTCTTCTTTGAAACATGTTCACTGATGGTTTGGCTTTGTCATGCTTGTGTTTTTGTGGCCGTTTGGAAAGACAAAATGACATGAGTTTTTTGTTTGAATATGCATCTTCAAACCACTCATCAGTGTCATTCGTCTATTCATGCCATTATAATATTCATCAATAACAAAACACAAAAAATGACATAACTCTGACACCAGTATCTTTTTCTTGAAGTTTTGTCCATCTCATGCAGCAAAATGTTATTTGAGTCACAGCACCTCAGGAAAGAATGCATTCTCCGAAACTTCGCGTAGAACAATATTGAATATACAAGAAACGATTTTTGCCATTTTTTGCGTTTTATTAAGAAAATAACGTATCTGAAAGAAACGTCCATTTTTTGGAATTTTTTGATGTTTGAGTGTTTTGGCGTTTTCTAAGATGATTGGTATATAGTAAAATATGGCGTTTTTGAGTAGGTGTGTTTGATGTTTTGGGAATTTTGGCGTTATAAGATGAATGGTATATAGTAGAAAATATGGCGTTTCAGGTTGGGGGAGGTGTGTTTTTATGTATGAGAATGTTTTGTTTATATAGGGATGCGTTTTGGCCAGTAATGGCGTTTTATTCATTAGTTTGGCGTTTTTGGTATAGAAGTGTAAAGACCCTTTTACCCTTAATGAAGCGCGTCCACTCAATAGAATTCGTGTTATTTACGAAAACGCCACCGCGACAATCTAGTCCATAGATTGTTTTGATCGGACGATCCATAAGCGTTCTCACTGTTCTCACACTTTCCACCGTTTTCTCTAAATCCTGACCCCATATATATATATATATATATATATATATAACCTAGTTTTACTTAGGCCACACGGGGCACCGACTAGAGTATCAATCTCGGGTAGGAACCCGAATGAGAACACTGTTGCCACCCCCACGCGCGACGTTGTTGTTGTGATCAAGAATATGACCGTTGAACGATCATTAACGGTCATATATTTGACCGTTTGCAGTTTAAAAAAACAATTTTTAAACCATTATAAATATATCTCCCACCCCCATTTTAAATCACACACATTCTCGTACTCATTCCCAATTCAAACCAAAACCATTTCACTCCAACTCACTTTCATTTCAATGGATTCACAAAAATAAATCCCGAGGTGTCGGTTCGAGCAAACGGGGCGCCGGTTCGAGCTGATGTGGGATTTTTTATGGTGACGCTTATAGACCATACCAACCCACGCAACATATTTCAACACAACCTCTTCCAACACCCTACTTGTATGGGCAACAACCTAATTTTTTCACAACCTATGGTTCCAATGATTCGGCTCGATTTCTCTCTGGAAGCTATGAATAACTTCGATGTGTTTGGAACCTATAGGAACCCATCTCATCATTATGAAAAACAAAATGTGGAACGAGAACCACCACTTCACTATCAAGACGTTTATGATGATGAGGAATACGTCTAAGAAACGTAATTCGAAGATAAATTGAAAAGAAATGAACGTGGCATGTGATGAGTTTGAAATGGATGATGCGGTTGAAGTTAAAAGCAAGAAAAAGGGGAAATTCACTAACCGAGCCAAGTGTGTGGATTGGACTTCTGAAGAGGATATGTCCACGTTACGTATGACCGGCAAAAATGAAATCAACAAAGACAACAAAGTTTGTGGGAAGACGTTCTTAAACACTACATAGGACTTGGGGGTAGTAGTGAGCGTTCGAATGATCAACTAAACTCTAAACGAGGCACGATGTTGACTAAAATGGATTGGTTCAACAGTTTTTTCATTCAAGCGGTATTTAATTACATTCGTTATATTTTTAATTTAATTTTAACGTATATTTCTTTTTAATTACATTCGTTATATTATTTTTATTTTAACGCTATAGGATCGCCTATGTAAAAGCAAGTGCAACGATTTGGATGTTATGGAAAGGGCGCATCAAGATTATCTAGATAAATGCAAACAAGCTTTCAAGCACATTGGGGCTTACATATAGTAGTATTGGGACACATAGGTTGTAATATAGGTCTGGAAACGAACCAGACGTTCATGAACTATTCGTGAACTTATTTGGCGGGAAGTTCATTTATGTTCGTTTATTTAATAAACGAACGAACATGAACACATATTTCATTCGTTCATTTATATTCTAACGTCCATTTATGTTCGTTCATTTGTTTTCATTTATGTTTGTTTCAATTTAAATACCTAAGTAGTTATATTTATACAAATATTAAACATAAAATTAACTTTCTAACTACTTATATAAATATAACTATAATAGGTAATTGGAATTTCTAGTAATAAAATAGGTTTTCCATTGAAATTTATTGTTATTAATCACTAATTCATATAAAAAATTACTTTATGTTCATTTATTTTATGTTTAGTAAAATTATATTCATTTTCTTGTTCATTTATGTTCTCAGGGCAGCACTCGGTAGCAACCTCTCTTTGCAACCAGGGTATTGCTTTCCTATGTGGTAGTTCAATTTGAAGGAGTTTGAACACAAATGTAGGCTAAGTAAATCAGCGATCAATCTTAGTAATAATAATTACTATTTATAAACTTATGAAAAAATAACTAAATTATGTATAAAATAATAATTATAATTAATATAAACTAATTAATAAATAACAAAGAAGTTGAGCCCTAGCCAAGCTCAAACTTAAAAAACTATCTACGTTTGGGCTTTAAAAACAAAGCTCGAATCAAGCCGGGCTTCAGCTTTCATAAGTTGAACAAGCTCGAGCCTCTACATCGTTACATTCCATTTAGGAAGGCGTAATCAGACTTGTTTTTTTACATATCTCTCGTTATTTGAGACCATGTTCACGTCTTTGGGCCATGTTCACGTCTTTGGGCCTCTATTAAATCGAGAAACATGTTTGATTGTCCATCTTTTTGATAGACTGGATATTTATATAAGACATTCTCTAAATAATCCAAATAGAAGCAATACAAAATGTAATGGCGAGACTCAATGAGTAAACCTTAAGTTTTAGTGATCCATGGAACATTTTGACCTAAACCACACACCCACCCAACCCCCCCCCCCCCCCCCCCCAAAAAAAAAAAAAAAAAAAAAAAAAAAAAACCCATTGTATATCATTTAACTTTAATTTAATAAAAAATAACCATTTTCGTTGAAACTTATTTAAGAATCTTGCTTTTTAAAACATATAATAATAGACCCAAGTTGGGGATGTCAACGAATTAGAGTTTCTATAAATCTATCACAATATTTAAATTAAAAAATAACTGAAATGATAACTAAAACTTCATATTAAATTAGCCACAGTTGTTGCAACATGGCAAGTTGTTTTTTTACACGTAAATGAAAGTAGATAAGAATGTGAAACCAAACAAGGAAAAGTCGAAGTGTTGGTGTTGACGTTTATTGCCTATTTATTTGATTTTCTAGGTGAACGAGACATTCAAGTCAGGCGTTTACATTTGATTTTAAATAATTACATACGAACGGCTTAAATTAAAGCAAATTGTCTTTTTTTCCTTTAAAAATCTCACCATAACACATTGTAAGCTGGTGGGCTTGAATGATTTTAATATATTTCAAATCTTAGACTATCTAGTCTAATAAAAATGGATATGATCGTGTCAATATCTTTATCTATCATGTTATCGACCAACTGCTCGAAATCCCTTTCATTTCTCGAGTTCGCATTCGACACAACACATCAAAAAAATAAACTTCTGCTAGTGGTTTCTATATTGAACTGAGAATATGAAGTTCACGGTACAAAGAGACCGCCTTGTTAATTTTAATGAAGCAATGAATATTGAATCTGCAAACCGCAACCGTTTTTTTACCACAGAAACGGTGGCTATGCGAAATACAAACCGCAATCGTTTGTGACTATGGGTAACACAAGTTTTCTTTTTGAGCTTGATGGATGTCCGTTATCTCAACGCTTCTCCTTACATTACTATCTGGAATTGGAGAACCGTTGTTAATTTAGTGCTTCTCAATCAGATATTATTTATTGAAACATAACTGAAACAGTCGAAAAAAAACTGAAACAATCAGATATTATCTATCTGTGTGTGTCACATCCATCATGTTATAGCAATCGATATTGTTTAATTTTACATATTTGTTTCTTATTGGCCATTATTCGACCGAATTTTTTAAGTACACGTTCTCTGATACCTGATCGTGTTTGGTTTTGTTTGCGATTGAATCATCGATGTCCTTTATGTCGATTTCAACTTCCATTGATCAAAATAATAAAAACCCTAAGTGAAAATTTGATTTAAGAAACCCAGAGGAATCAGTTGTATAACTGAGGAGAGAGTGAGAGAAAGAGAGAATGTTTAGGTACTTCTTCTAATGGCGCCTCATTAGCGCTTTAACTACCAAAAGAATGCATACACAAATAGTTCTAGTGGACGAATCAAAGAGACCGCCTTGTTA
>JARYGA010001468.1:0-49394 GCA_030545235.1 Helianthus tuberosus | reverse complement strand
CCTATCCTTAGGTGACAACCACAACAAGAACACAAATTTCAAAACCGCTTTGAAAACTAATCATCTGTTCTAGGATGATTGATTACTAGGTTTTGAACCCTCTGTTGTAAGGTTTTGAACCCCTTTGAATTCAAAATCTCGTCAAAGTTTGGGTCTTATAATGTGAACACGTGCAAACTGGAAGAGTGAATGCCTGTACCCTGAGTTTTCTGTCGAAGGCTAGAGTGTTCGTACAAATCCGCAGTATCGGACCAGTCACTCTTACCTGGGAACTCTTGGGGTGAGTGTTCACTTATAGGCGAGCATGTCATCAGTGATGCATTAATATGATCCGTTTACTTTGATTTATCACCGTCTCATTTGTTTGCCTTAGGTAACAAACAAATAATCGCAAATTCTTATGCATTGCCATTCTGCATTGTTTATCTGATGACGTTTCACTTGTTTCTTCCTATATCTTTCATTTTCTTCTAGAATGTCTCGTCTCAACAATGAAGCCACTCAAGAGCCACCAAAGGAAGCAGAAGTCAAACTAGCACCACCAGCTAAGAAACCAATCGAGGAATCAAAGACCATGGATGAACGATCCCCTAAGAAGTCAAAGAAGCGAAAGGCTTCTCAGAATTTCGCCATGGTCGCTCACAATGGTCAAGCCGTCCCCAACCAACCAGCTCAACCCCCTGCTAGGAAGCCATACAAAGGAGCCGTTCCTCTGTGCAAACGATGCAACCGTCATCATTCAAACCTTATACCCTGCTCCAAATGTACCTACTGTGGACGGCGGGGACATTTGGTTAACATATGTTGCTTTGCTATCCAAAACAAAGCTGTTATAAACCTTGCTGCTGCTCAACCCCCTGCTAGGAAACCTTATGCCGGTACCGCACTGATGTGCAACAAGTGTAATGCACCTCACCGAGCTTACCTGCAATGTCGTCTGTGTGCATCATGTGGACGACTCGGTCACCTGGCAAATGCTTGTCAATTCAACCCAATCCAAGGTGGTCCAAACCAACCCCAAGTCAACCCTGCTCTAGCTCGTTTACCATCTGGTACTTGGTACAACTACGGCGAGACGAGCTATTTCAGGAACAAGTGAATAAAGATTGTCAATGCAAATCTGACCCACGGATGAGCATTTGGTTGAATATAAGATGTTACTGTTTTAAATCTTATGCTTTTATTTCTTTGTTTTTCTTGTAATGTGAAACAATCAGTTTTGTTTATAAATAAATCGTTAATCACAAATTCTGATATACAAGTGTAGTTACATGTGTGTATGGCATTTCCCTATAATACCTACATTAAGGAACTATGTTCCTTACAAACTACTCTTGTGAATATTTCCCATTCTTGTGTTTACTCGTGATTCCCAGAGAAAATTTTAAGTACTCGTTTCATTCTAAGATACGAAGTACAGAAAATAAAGCGAAATTATGAGTAATCATGATTTTTGCACACCTGTGCCTTTGAATCCTTGGTTAGATAACTAAGGGTATTTTCAAATCTCATACCCATTACGTTCTGATTTTTTTTCTACATGCATAACATAAGTTTTCAAAACAACCTTCATAATTTCAAAATGTCTCATATAGTCTGAAAAGAATATTGACACAGTATATTTTCTTATCAAATGCATGATTTCAAAGAGCATTATTCATATTTTCAAAAACCTTATACATAATTTCAAAATTCATCTCGCATGATTTTAAAACATTTTTTATAAATATACCCACCTAATACACCTACTTTATGATTTCAAAAGTATTTTATATAAGGTTTAAAAAACATTGAACACATTTTTTTAAGAACCCCATGCATAGTTTTCAAAAATATTTATCCTCATACATTGACTTAACTTTCAAATTCTGCTTCATATGTTGCCTTGGCATATTGAGCATCTCAACCTCATAAGCATTTTACTTCATGTTTTGACTTAAACACGTCCAGTGCAAGGTTTCGAAACATCTTCAACTTCTAAAATCCATATGGGATCTTTTTATCTCCACAATTAGACCCTTGTGGATGATTATCATACAAATCAGAGTCCTTAATTGGATTCCTTATGTACCTAAATTCGAACATTTCGGTTCCTTATAATCGAAATCGAATTTTTCTTTTAAAAATCTTTCTATCTTTATAGTTAGATTCTTGATAATGTTTAAAGTACCAAATGGAAATCCACGGAATGGATTCCTAGTGTGCTTCAAATACATGTACGCAATTAACAAAACAAATTAACAAATTTCTAAATAAACAATTTTGTGGTTATCTGACTATGTGTTTATGCATTTTTGCGTTTTCTTTTATGCATTTTTGTGTTTTTGTGTTTTTGTATACTCTGGATATTCGTTATCCAAATCCTCGTAGAACCTTTCGTATCTTCATATGAAGGATTCATAGTAGGATATCAAAAGGTACTACCCTAAATCCTTATTGGGCTTCTACGTGTTAGTTAAGACCCTTGGATTATATAGTACCATTCCATGATACATAAGAGACCCTTTTAGTGGTCTAGTAAAAAAGATTGATTCAAAAATCTGGTTAAGAATGACATGTGATGATATAAGCTGAAAAGACTCCTTGGTTGTCTATTAAAATCATTTATTGATTAAAAAAAAGGGACCCTATGGTGGTCTAGTCACACTCATCACAGGTTTGTTCATTTGGTTTTCCCCTACACATTATAAAATAGACTGTGTGAACTATGCAAGGAATTGTCTAATTATGGACGCGTACATAATTATGAAATTTGGTGCACAGAAACCACAGTAAGATTTATTATGTGTAAGAACCGATAGTGGCAACAATAACGAAATGTGAACAATGTACAGGAGGTATAGTGGACGCACCAATGACGCTTCATATACTTGTATATAAGTATCTCTCTTACATTGCAAGCATGATGTTATTAAAGTTACTAGAAGTTCAGGACGCTAACCAGTGTTGTTTGATCTTTTCAACTTCATGTTTTAAACTCTCACAAGTTTCCTCTAAATAAAATTTCGGGACGAAATTTCCTAAAGTAGGGGAGACTGTGACACCTGTGCCTCCACGACCATCAAATAAATACTGTATCAATGAAATATTGTATTTCATACTTGGGACATGTATAAATATGTGTATCCTTTGCACATACCAATTCTTGTTCGATTTCAAGCTCTAAATCGCTTTCTGGAAGGTTATACGCGCACTGATGCGTAAATATAACCAGTTTAATGCAACGAACACTCCGGAATAGTGAAATAGGCTTAACATACCTTAAATAACCTTTACATAACTTAGAAATAAGTTTTGAAGGCTTTGGTATGGCAAAATCGAGTTAAATCGTTTACAGGGACTAAAGTTGACAAACTGCGAAAGTATGCCAATTTGAACTGTAACAGACATTCCGGAACCTGACCATAAGTTAAACATACCATAAATATCCTTTACATAGCTTAGAAATAGGCTTTAAGGGGTTCGGTGTGCTAAAATAAACTTTTGGGTCATTCAGGGACTAAAAGCGTCAAAAAGTGGACAAGTTTGCACTTTCGCGCATAACTTACGTTCTGAATACATCCAGACATCCAAAAATTTATGTAAGCACTAAAATATTTTATTTTAGTGTTTGGCATGAGAAAAATCCATTCGTCACGCCATTTGGATCGTTTTTCGCGCTTATGCGCATTCCGTCGTAATTAAGCGAACATCGCGATCGTACGACCAAACGAACCAACGTCCGGCATATTTTTGAGCATGTTTTATGTCCACAACGTTTAGGAATCATTTTAGGGCCTTGAAGTTGGCTTAATGTGCCTTAAACATGTCGGAAATGGCTTAAACACATAACAGGGATTGAAGCTGCAACTTTTGAAACCTGTTTCTGATCTGTGCAGCCCAGGCGGGCCGCGTAAGATTCAGTTGTCACTTACACGGGCCGCGAGGCCCCTTCTGACCAGATTAAATGTTTCTAACAGCTGTTAACCACTCCCAAATCCTTTGCCACATGTTGATCTCTTATGGTGGGGGGCCAATTTGGGTTCCATAACATTCCGACAAGTGTACGAGTGAGATCAAGGCATGATATTCAAGAAACGATCCTAACGGTGGTCCTAATCCTATAAATACCCACCACATTTTCACCTCATTCCTCACAAAATCTGATCTAAGTGCTCTAAGTTGAGGCCATTGCTTCATACCTGAGCTACTTGGATGAAGATTAGCTTGCGGGGACCCTTTGTAAGTGTTCCTTCGTTCTTTTATCGTTTTTCGAGTCCGAAAGTCAAACTTTGTTTGACTTTCTGCATTGACCAGTTTATGGTCAATGCGAAGTTCATTTTAACTTCATAACGTGAGCGTAATCACGATGGTTATAGTCCCTAGTGACTATACCTACTGATTACCACGTTATCTAGGCTCAATGACGAGCCGTAGTTTCGCCAAAATGCGCATTCTTGCGTGTTTTGTAACCAAACTACTCTTAGGTATTAAAACCGTTTTTTTTTATACCAAACCTGTTTTCTAAACTTAGTTAAGCATGTTTTAACATGCTTAGCTAGTCACTTTTAGTTTAGTGCTTATATAGGGTCGTAAGGTAAGCGATCTAAACAATCGCTTATACTTTCGAACCCGACCCGTTTGGTCGATCATTAGGATCCGACCAAACACATTAGGTGACCATAGTATATAGGGAATAACCTTCCGAGGTTATACCTTATGGTCACGACGTTTAGTTAGTTGTATGATAGGTAGTTTATATGCCTTAGGTAAATTACCAAAATACCCCTTTGACGCCAAAATTCATTTTGAACATATGTAACGTAACTTTTGACATCTAAACTGATTTGGCAACAACATTAGACATGTTAAGGCATATATTACTTGTCATAGGACTAGTTAAGCGGTCCGAACGCATTTCACACGAACGGCGCGTTAAAGTAGCATAAGCTACCTAAACGGGTCGTAATGGGTCGTAAGTACTTAGGCTAGGTTTCGTTTAGTATGTAGGCTTTGTTAAACCATATTACATGAGTTCTCATACTCATTTGGTTTACATGCCCTCATTCTATCGGATCTTCCGAATTAGGTCCGGTATATTAACATAGTTACCTATATTAGGTGTCGTTTGATATCCGTGATCTCTAGCATTGTTTGGTTGTTACTCAAGGACTACTAAGCAATCTCAAGTGAGTACATAGACCCCTCTTTTACTGTTTTCAAACTGTTTTCGGGTGAAACACATGTGCCTACTTGTTACTTTCATGCTTTCCATGTTTTCACATCATATACTTGCTATGTTCATTAGTACATTTATAGTGCATGATTTCATTGTGTTTTATGCTATGTATGCCCATTATGTGCATACTTAGTACATTGTTTTACATTACATTTTATGCTATGTATGCCCATTGTATGCGTACTTAGTACATCATTTTACATTACATTTTACGCTATGTATGCCCATTGTATGCATACTTAGTACAACATTTTACATTACATTTTATGCTATGTATGCCCATTGTGTGCATACTTAGTACATCATTTTACATTACATTTTATGCTATGTATGCCCATTGTGTGCATACTTAGTACATCATTTTACATTACATTTTATGCTATGTATGCCCATTGTGGGCGTACTTAGTACATTTATTATTCATCACATGCTTACATTTTGGTATGATATTTGGTTTGTTCAAATGGGACAATGTACATTCATTAACATTAGCTACGCCGCTCGTTAGTAGGTAATGGTACCATAGGACTTGACAAATCCCGTTCCTGAACCCTAGGTTTGTTTGGGTGGAAGGAATGACCGAATCCGAAGATATAATGCAGATAGACCTTTAAGTTCATTTAGGGGTCTATCACCACAGTCACAAGGCTTGGATGTATGCATTTTCACAATACCGCATAGATGTTTATATCAGTATAGCATGCATTTATTACACAAAACATAACTTTGATTTAAACCATGTTTTACTTCAATACCTTGTTTTTGTGCATTTTACATATGGATTAGTTGATATATTTCACTTACCATACATAAACATTTTGACATTTACATACACAATTCATGATTTACATTAGACATAAACATTAGACATAGACATTAGACATGGTTTTGACATCAACATTTTGACATTTGATTATACATAAACATTTTACTTTGGTGGTTTGGTTTGAGTAAGTGATTTAAGTAACGGGGCGTGTGTAATATGATACAAGCATGGTGGATACGCCGCTGGTACTTCCTATATATAAGTGTTTGTATGGTATTACATATCGTAGCCTTATTTGAATCATTTCAATTTAAGACATATAACATTTTATACAAATAACATACTTTTCACAAGACATTGTTTTACAAAACAACTTATCTTATACAAACTCATTTTACTTGGTTATTCATTTAACCATACATTACTCTCTTATTTATACATATCATCTGATCTTATTGCTTTTCAAATGATTTACAAAACAAAGCAAATTACAAGGTTCATGACTAAACATTTTCTTAAACATAAGTCATGAATTCTATTTTCACAAAACCTATGTATCTCACAGGCATTTTTATGCTGACGTACCTATTTTCACATGTGTTTCAGGATATGATGCATAGGATTTATCAAGATACACTTAGGCGGACTTGGGCCTTAGTGACAATAAAAGATGCAAGCCTAGTTATTTATGTTATATTTCGTTGATTGTCAAGACATTGTAACTCTTTTAATCAATAAAACAATATTTTAATTTCCATGTGTTATGAAACAATGATTCTGTGACAACACTCCCCGACGTTTCCGCCACGTTTTGTGGTTTTACGTGGTCGGGGTGTGACATATTACACCCGTCCCATTATCTAAACACTAACCAAAACCCAATTGTAAAACAAATAGTATATTAAATATACTTTAGTTGTTAAAAATAATAATTTTCAGTAGTATATCAAAAGTATACTTTGGATTTATAAATAACATATTAAACTATGCTTTGGTTTTGAAAATAACAGATCAAACTATGTTTTAATGATTAACAAAATATATGTTGGTTTTGTACAATATCACATATGAGAGCATATCAAACTATACTTTTGGGAGTATAACTAAATATTCAAAAAATAATTTGATTTAAGAATTCATTCAGACCTAGTGCATCAAAATACACCTTTGAGACTATAGGAATACCACAAAGGCAATCCCTATTTAGATGGAGAAAATAAATTGGTTTCAGACATTCCATGACAACAGGAATGGGGTGTCAAATCCTATAGCGCTATATCATACTACCAACCGGTCTGGTGAACAAAAATAAGTACTATCCAACGATTAATTTTATAATCTTTAAGAAAAATTAGAGTTTAAACCATAAATAACCATTCAGTTTGTAAAAAGATAAGTACTAATATGTATAATCAATTATACTTTTGAAAACAAGAACATAACAAATAGGTACACATGCTTCACCCCAAAACATTGAAAACAGTAAAAGAGGGGACTATGTATTCACTTGAGAGTGCTTAGAAGTCTTGAACAACTACCAAGCAAAGCTAGAGGGAGCACGGAATCAAACGGCACCTAATATAGGTAGCTACAAAAATAAACCAGACCTAAATCGGAAGATTGGATAGGATGGGGTTTCGTAAACCAAATGAATATAGGAACTCATATAATATGGTCTAACAAAGCCCACATCCTAAAAGGAAACCTATCCTAAGTGCTTACGACCCATTACGACTCGTTTAGGTAGCTTATGCTACTTTAACGCGTCATTCGCGTAAAACGCGTTCGGACCGCCTAACTAGTCCTATGACAAGTAATATATGCCTTAACATGTCTAATAATGTTACCTAATCAGTTTAGATGTCAAAATTTAGGTTACATATGCTTAAAATGAATTTATGCGTAAAAAAGGTATTTTGGTAATTTTCCTAAGGCATATAAACTACCTATCATACGACTAACTCAACGAAGTGACCATAAGGTATAACCTCGGAAGGTTATTCCCTATAAAACTACAGTCACTAAACATGTTTGGTCAGATCCTAATGATCGACCAAACGGGTCTAGTTCAAAAGTCTAAGCGGTTGTTTAGACCGCTTGACTTACGATCCTACATAAGCACTAAACCTAAAGTGACGAGCTAAACATGCTAAAACATGTTTAGTTAAGTTAGAAAACAGGTTTGGTATCAAAACAAACGGTTTTGATACCAAAAAGTAGTTTGGTTACAAAATACGTGAGAATACGCATTTTGGCCGAAACTACGACTTGTCACTAACCTAGATAACGTGATAATCAGTAGGTATAGTCACTAGGGACTAAAACCATCGTGATTACGCTCACGTTATGAAGTTCAAACGAACTTCATGTTGACCATGGTCAAAGCATAAAGTCAAACGCAGTTGACTTTTACGATAAAAACGAATAAAAGAACGAAGGAATACTTACAAAGGGTCCCCGCAAGTTTGATTTCCCAAGTATTCTCAGGTATGAAGTGGTTAGCACTCCAACTTAGAGAAATATCATAAAATCAACTGGGTTTAAAACAATGGGGGGTGGGGTATTTATAGGATTTCTAGAACCGTTAGGATCGTTCATTGAAAACCGTGCTTCGATCTAGGCCGTACACATGCACCCCCTGTTTTAGAATACATTGGGCACCTAAAACAAGCCCATAGATTGCCCAAAACCACTTGCAAACCCAGGAAATAGCTGGAACAAGTTGTTCTCAACTTTCTGCTGATCCGGGCTGTCTACGCACCCCACGTAAGGAGACCATAAGGTCTTACGCGGCCCGCCTGGCCCTACTATTCAGAAATGACAGAATGGTCCCTGAACTTGAGAAACATGCATTTTTGAGGTGTTTTTGACATGTTTAAGCCCCGTTAACCTCATTTCAAGGCTCTAAAATGATGTTAAAGTATAGGAAACTCAAAACATGCTCAAAAATATCTCGGATGTCGGTTCGTTTGGCCGTACGGTTACGTTGTTTGGTTAATTACGACGGAAGTCGTAACGAACGCAAAAACGATCCAAATTAAGCGAAGAATGAAATTTTATCATGCCAAACCCTAAAATAAAATATTTTAATGATTACATAATTTTTTGGATGTCCGGATGTATTCAAAACGTAAGATATGCGGAAAAATGCAAACTTATGCACTTTTTGACGCTTTTAGTCCCTATTGATCAATAAAGTTTATTTTAGCATACCGAACCCCTCAAAGCCTATTTCTAAGCTATGTAAAGGATATTTAGGGTATGTTTAACTTATGATCAAGTTCCAGAATGTTCGTTACTATACAAATCGGTATATTTTCACAGTTTGACACAATTAGCCCATGCGATCGAACAAACTTGATTTCAACACACCAAACCATCCAAAACTTATTTCTAAGTTATGTGAAGGTTATTTAAGGTATTTTAAGCCTATTTCACTATTTCGGAGTGTTCTTTGCATTAAACTGGTTATACTTACGTATTAGAGCGCGTATAACCTTCCAGAAAGCGATTTAAAGCCCGAAATCGATCAAGAATTGATATGTGCAAACGATACACATATTTTTACAAATACCAAGTATGAAATACAATATTTCATTGGTTTGGTATTTGTATGAGGGTTGAAGTGACACATGTGCCACAGTCTCCCCTACTTTAGGAAATTTTGTCCCGAAATTTAATTTTAGAGGAAACTTGTGAAGACAACTGTGATGGTTTCGCTTTCAAATAAATCCCTTGAACCCTAAGTAAAATTCTGGGCCATGTTAGGATTTTTAGTGAAATTGTCAACTCTCAAAGTGAAGTCCTTGTAGTAACAAAACATGGAGTTTCGAACTACGGACAGAAGAACGTTTCTTATGAAGACTTTATCATAGGAAACTTGTGTGTGCTTGAAATCAGAATTGGGGAGTGTAAGATAAAATGACATCGGTCAAGGTCCAGGACTTCTCCCGTATCATTATTCTTGTCACTATAGGTCTTAACACATGACAAAACTTGCTGTGGTTTCTGTGCACTGAATTCCATAATTATGTATGCATCCATAATTACGTAATTCCTTGCACAGTCTGCACAGTTCATTTCATAATGCGTAGGGGAAAAATTGTGACAACTGGCACTAAACCGGTAATTTCCGAACACTTTAATTATTATTTAATGACTGCAATTATGTGCTTAATTGTCAGAAATGTCTGAACACATACTAAACAAGTGAATTCATGCACGTTGTATACTACAAAATATTGCTTTATGCATAAACGAGAGCGTTGAGTCAGAAATATTAGTAAATTCACCGGTAGGACACAATGTGTCAACAGAACTGCAGAAGGCAGTCAGACATTAGAACTGAGGCCTAGGTGTAAGTCCAACGACAAGAATACATTAAAACCCAAGAGTACATAAAAGGGTTTAATATATATATACTATACGAAAGCAAAAATAAGCACTAAAAAGCACCCGAAACGCACTTTAAGTGCAGAAATTTATTCAAATCAGCTATAAATCAGCTTTTAGCACATGAATATCACGCAAAAATTACGTTTTGTTATCCAGAATACTTCCCAGAGTGTCAGGAATTCAGTGTGTCGCTAAAACAAATATTAACGACACTTTAAATGCTTATTTAGCACTTTAACGGATTAATATCCAACCGAACAACCAGACTTTACCCGGAACATAAAAATATTGTCTATGACATTGTTTTTCTTTTTCTGAGCCAGTTAGGGTCCCCGAATACCCTAACACTCGTTACAAAACATAACACACTAATACTCTAATTTAAATACCTAATTAACTAACTAATACTTAACTTGTTAGTTGAAAACAAACTATTAACCCACCCCCCATTCCAACCGTTCGGTTCCCAAGAGGGGACACACCCCCTTACATTTTTAAATATTTTGTTTGATTGGCCTAATATCTACAATACATATTACCTATTGGTTAATGGTGGAGAATGGATTATAAATTAACATGAAAGTCTAAGACTTTCATTTCACCTAAATACACAACAAGCCACTACTCCCTTTTCCCTCTTTGAAGCTCGGCCGAGAGCACACACACACCCACATCATTTCCAAGTTTGATTCTTGCTAAACCAGATACACACAAGTGTGAAAGATCACACACAAGGAGGCTCGGTCCTTACGGAATCACAAGGACCTCTCTACGACGCTATTAACCACCTTGTTTTCGCCTAGATTCTTCCCTAGCCTTGAGCTAGTTGTAAGTTATTCTAAACATCTTCTTGTTCATATTTAAAGTGGTTAATAAGAGATTTAACGGGTAAAGATCATAAACACTAGAGATCAAAGTTTAAGGTCTTGTAAAGAAGATGAATATGGTGGTTAATGAGTAAATATTAGTGTAAAACTCATGAAACTTGTTTTGTTATGATTATTTTATGTTGTTGATTGCTAGTAGTGGAACGGATCGTCATCCAACCACGCTAGATCATGTTCATGGAACATGAACTAGCATTATGTAAAGTAGAAATGTTACAAGATGACGAACCCTTTCATTCACAAACATGAACTTGTGTAAAAAGAGTTTTTCTTGTAAAATGAAGTTCAAAACTAGTAGATCTATAGATCTACGAGTGGTATTTTCGAAGAACCAAGTGTAAGATGAAACCATGTTTAAAAGTCGGATCTTTCTTGAAACAAAGGCATTTTGTGAACAAACAAGTGTGTAAACACTTGTGTAACGATAGGACTTAACAAAGAAATATTTTCGTAAATACCGACTAGAAGTTGTAAAACTTCATATTCTTTAAAAATAAAGTTTTCGAGAAAATGATTTTATTTTTAAAGATGACAAGACTTACTAAATGTGCTAGTAAGTTACTACACATTTTTGTAAATATTCAAGTTCATGAAATGGAGAAATTAGTGATTATTGTTGATGATAATTGTTGATAATTGTTGTTGGTGATTGATGACGATTTAAAAGAAAATAAACACATGTTTTGAAAACATGGGAAACCTCCATTTTTAGGGGAAACTCTGTCAAAATTTCTATAAATTTTGACACTTAGAAAAATATAACTTTTTGAGAAACTTATTCCCTAAAAATGTGTCTAAAAATATTACCAAGGTTTCCCTAATTTTTGGTGATAAGAAATAAGGATTTCTTCAAGATTAAAAACGGATATTAAGTATATATATTTTTGAGAGAAAAATATATATTATTTGATCACCAACTTTTGTGCTAAGTGTATATAGTATGTGTTATACGCGCTAGTGTATTAAGACTTAAAATACACTAAATACTCACCAGAAGTATAAACACAAATATACACATACAACATACAAGATACGTAATTCGGGTGCAAAATACAAAAAGCTTATATTTATTGTTGAGAAAATAATATAAGTAAGACACGTAGTTAAAAATATCGAATATTTTTAACACAAGAATATATACACAAAAGAGAGTGACTGTACTTGTGCGACACAAGTCTAGTGACTAACGTTAAGAAAACGCGTATAGGTTACGACGTTAATTAAGCAAATCCGGTGACGTTTACAACGCAAGGAACGCAAAGTTGTGAGTTCATGCTCCCCCTTTTCTTTAACTGTTTTCAGTTTTTATAACTTCGGGGGTGAAATACATGTACAAATATTACTATGTTTATTAATGGTATGATAATAAGAAGCACACTTGGTGAAGACGAGTACCAAGTGTGACGAGATATAAGAATACAAGAAGCACACTTGGTGAGGACGAGTACCAAGTGTGATGAGATATAAGAATACGAGAAGCGCACTTGGTGAGGACGAGTACCAAGTATGATGCGTTATGAGAAATGATACGAGAAATCATGTCACGAATAGGGTACATAAGCACCATTAATCAACAATATACCTAGACCATAGAACAAAAGGTTAGATCTAACGGGTGTCGGGCAGCCACACTCTCGGTGAGGGCGAGTATCGAGTAGTGCTTTTGTGTCTCAGAATATACCAATTAAATGCCTAAGGTTTGGTGACTTCCTATGTCGTGTCACATGTTAATGGCTTTGCAACCCATTAACAATCCTGATACTTACAGGAATACTTTATTTACATAAAATTCATACCATACTAAAACTTGATTAATACTTGAAGTACGTGGGGTACTCAAGAAAAACTTGAATTAAATTTGAGTACGTGGGGTACTCAAGAAGATGGGAATTATACTTGAGTACGTGGGGTACTCAAGAAAAACTTGAATTATACATGAGTACGTGGTGTACACATGAATACTTGATTTATATATGAAAACTTGATTTATACATGACTCAAACTATGTTTTCATACAAAGTATACAAACGTGAAATACAAAAACTGCATGAATTCACACCAACATTATGTTGACGTTTTTCCAAAACTCACATGTATTTCAGGTAACTAGGATGGATGTGCGCGCGGTCTTGTTTATGCTCGTGGATGTCGCTTGTGTTTAACTTTAAATAAAGATGTAAACTTTTAAGACAATGTTTTATGCTGTCTAGCGATGTAAACGCTATCTTATGTTTCAAATTATGGTATTTGAAGTTATTTTCATGTACATATAGTATGTTTACTCTTCGTATGCAATGAGAACCTTTCATGATCACACCTCGTGCTTCCGCCGCAGAAAGGGGGGGTGACAGATTTGTATCAGAGCTGCGATTGTAGTGAACCAGGATTCCTTCTCTAGTCTAGTCTACAATCTCTAGGATCCTTTCACGAAATTTTTTTTCAAAGAGTCTTCATTGCATAAAACGTCCCGCGACATCCACTACCTGAAACTGTTTACATGAGTCTCGAAAAGACACTACGAGACTTAGAGTGCACTTGAGTAGCACTTGTCATTGACTAGAAATTACTTGCAATTATGTGTGATAATTAGCATGTACTAGAAGTAGAATGTCACAAGTATACGTAACTTTATCTGAAAGCGATGGCCCATCTGAAGGAAGAAATACGAGGATAATACGAACTGTGCGGACTGTGCAAGGAGTTACGTAATTATGGATGCATACATAATTATGGAATTCAGTGCACAGAAACCACAGCAAGTCTTGTCCCATGTAAATTCCCTCAGTGCAAACCTACTAAGTACTCTGCTAGAGTAATAGTTGTTTGATGTCACTCATGTGGTATATACCTGTGAATATATATACTACTACTGTCTAGTATGACGATATCAAACAAGTGTCTAACCGTGTTGTGTTATGTTCTGTCAGAACATGGCACCCAGGAAAGCTGTGAATGCTCGTAATGATGATCAACCTCCTCCTCCCCCACTGCCAAGAACTGCTGAAGAGCTGAACGCTCTACCGGAAGAAAGGATCTCGGTTGCTATCGCCCAATATGAGGCAAACCGTACTCAAGACAGTGGTGGCCCAAGCAACGCTAGACGTAATGGGAACGGAGATTCATCTGGAGGCAACGCAGCTCAAGGTAACCTTAAGACAATGTACTAAGCATGGAGAAATTTATGAACGGTCCTTGTTTCATTATTTTTTTGATTGCTCACATATGAATTGGTTGAATCAATTCCAGGCTGCACTTTCAAGCAGTTCCTCAACTGCAAGCCGATGAACTATGACGGCACAGGAGGTGCAGTAGCATTTGTGCGCTGGACAGAGAAGACTGAAGCTACTATCCGCATGAGCAAGTGCACTGCGGATCAGCAAGTCACTTTTGCTACCGGATTGTTTGTCGATGAAGCTCTGACTTGGTGGAACCTGCAAGCCCAAACTTTGGGTGATGATGCTGCTTATGGCTTAACCTGGGAGGAACTGAAGGAAAGAATGAGAGAGAAGTATTGCTCTCGCGCTGAACTCCAAAGGCTAGAAACGGAGTTCTGGCACTTGACTATGGAAGGTGCTAACATTAATGGTTATACTCGAAGGTTCCACGATCTGTCTAGAGTGCTTCCCTACATGGTGACTCCCGAATTCAAACGCGTTGAACGCTACACTTGGGGACTGGCCATAGAGTTTCGTGGCATGGTGACGTCGGCCAAACCACAAACAATCACTGAGGCTGTAACTCTGGCTGTCAGCCTGACTGAAGATTGTGTTCGTATGAAGAAGTTATCACTGAACCCAACAGAGAAGACCGAGACACATGCTGAGTCGTCCGGCGACAAAAAGAGAAAGCATACAAGTTTGAACCAAGCAACTCGTAACAACAAGGGTTTCAGCAAGAAGCGCGACGCTAACCCGTCTCAGGAGGCAAAAACCCATGCAACCAAAGCATACCAAGGCTCCATGCCTAGATGTCAAAAATGTAAGTTTCATCATGAAGGAGCTTGTCGCATTCCAAGGTGCGACAAATGTGGTAAATTGGGTCATCAAATAGAAGACTGTTGGGGAAAAGGAAAGAATCGGAATGGAAATGGTGCTGGTAACAAGAATGGTAACGGGAAAGGGCGGAACCAAGGATGCTTCAGATGTGGAAGCAATGATCATTTCATGAAGGACTACCAGAGGGAAACAATGCTCAGGCTCGAGCATTTGTGATTGGAGCAAAGAACGCACGCGAGGACCCTAACGTGGTCACCGGTACGTTTCTCATTAACAATCACTTTGCATCCATATTATTTGACACTGGCACCGATTATAGCTTCATGTCTGTGGAATTTAAACGCATGCTTGGAATAGAATCTAGTAGATTAGAAATTCCTTATTCCATAGAACTAGCCAATGGTAAACTTGTTAAATCGGGCGAAGTTGTTAGAGGCTGTACACTAGAACTTGGTGAACGAAGATTTAACATCGACCTCTTACCTATTCAATTGGGTAGCTTCGATGTAGTAGTCGGAATGGACCGGTTGTCCAAGAACAGAGCTGAAGTTATTTGTCATGAGAAAATCGTCCGCATTCCTTTGGCGAATGATGAAACTCTCATCGTGCATGGAGAGAAACGAAACGAGCCCCTTCGAATCATCAGTTGCATGAAGGAACAGAAGTGCTTAAGGAAAGGATGTGTTGCTTTCCTAGCACACGTTATAGACAAGAAGGCTGAGGAGCCGAAACTCGAAGACATTCCTGTGGTGAAGGAATTCCCTGATGTTTTTCCCGAAGTTCTGCCAGACTACCTCCGCAACGACAAGTCGAATTCCGTATAGACTTGGTTCCAGGAGCCGCTCCTGTAGCCAAGGCTCCCTATCGGCTTGCACCATCCGAAATTCAGGAATTATCTACACAACTCCAGGAGTTGTTGGATAAGGGATTTATAAGGCCAAGCTTCTCACCCTGGGGAGCTCTAGTATTATTCGTGAAGAAGAAGGATGGAACACTGCGGATGTGTATCGATTACATGGAACTGAACAAGCTCACTATCAAGAATCGGTACCCACTACCGAGGGTTGATGACTTATTTGATCAACTGCAAGGATCAAGCTACTATTCCAAGATCGACCTTCGATCTGGATACCATCAGTTAAGAATCCAAGAAGAAAGCGTGCCAAAGACTGCATTCAGAACGCGATATAGGCACTACGAATTTCTTGTGATGCCGTTTGGGCTGACGTATGCACCAGCGGTCTTTATGGATCTGATGAACCACACATGCAAACCATATCTTGATAAATCGTGATTGTATTTATCGATGATATCCTGATTTACTCGCGAACGAAAGAAGAGCACGAGCAACATCTCAGAACCATCTTGGAACTACTGAAGAAAGATAAGCTTTATGCAAAGTTCTCGAAATGCGAATTCTGGATTCGTGAAGTACAATTTCTTGGTCACGTTGTGTATGAGAAGGGCATTCATGTAGACTCGTCCAAGATAGAAGCAATAAAGAATTGGGAAGCTCCCAAGACCCCAACTGAAGTTCGATAATTTTTGGGCTTAGCAGGCTATTACCGACGTTTCATCGAGAACTTCTCAAAGATAGCTCAACCGCTAACGACCCTTACATAGAAAGACAAGAAATACGACTGGGGTCACAAACAAGAAGAAGCCTTCCAGTTGCTTAAAAACAAGCTCTGCGATGCACCAATACTATCTTTACCCGAAGGCACTGAAGAGTTCGTGGTATACTGCGACGCCTCACGACAAGGCTTGGGTTGCGTGCTCATGCAACGCCAAAAAGTCATCGCTTACGCTTCCAGACAACTGAAGGTACATGAAAGAAACTATACCACACACGACCTGGAGCTGGGCGCAGTGGTATTCACCTTGAAGATCTGGCGACATTATTTATATGTTACTCGATGTACAATTTTCACAAATCACAAAAGCTTACAACACATATTTGATCAGAAGGAATTGAATATGCGCCAGCGGCGATGGGTCGAGCTGCTAAATGATTACGACTGTGAGATTAAGTACCATCCTGGAAAGGCAAACATTGTAGCAGACGCGCTAAGTCGAAAAGAAAGGGTTAAGACCCTAAGGGTTCGAGCGTTGGAAATGACCATTCGAACGAACCTCACTGCACGCATTCGTGATGCACACCAAGAAGCTCTTAAAGAAGAGAACCGTAAAGCTGAATACCTCCGGGGTATGCTAAAATACATGGTGCCAAATGAAGAAGGAGCCTTATACTTCAAGAAGCGTATTTGGATTCCACTCTATGGTGGCATACGAGAAGTCATCCTTGATGAAGCCCACAAATCGAGATATTCGGTCCATCCAGGATCGGACAAAATGTATCAAGACTTAAAGGAATACTACTGGTGGCTGAGGCTTAAAAGCGGTGTTGGTGTTTATGTTGGAAAATGCCTAACCTGTGCCAAGGTTAAGGCAGAATATCAGAAACCGTCCGGCCTACTACAACAACCAGAGATTCCCGTGTGGAAGTGGGAATAAATCTCGATGGACTTCATAACGAAATTACCCAGGACCCCGAGAGGGCACGATATGATATGGTTAATAGTTGATCGATTAATGAAATCTGCGCATTTCCTACCGATCCGAGAGAAGGGTAGCACAGGAAAGCTTGCAGAGATATACTTAAAGGAAATTGTGGCACGTCATGGAGTGCCAATCTCAATCATTTCAGACAGAGATGGACGCTTTGTCTCAAGAATCTGGCAATCATTTCAAGAAGCCTTTGGATCTCAGTTAGATCTAAGCACGGCATTCCATCCACAAACAGACGGCCAGAGCGAACGGACTATACAAACGTTAGAAGATATGCTTCGCGCATGTGTCATGGATCTGGGTGGCAGCTGGGATACTCATCTACCTCTAGTTGAGTTTTCCTACAATAACAGTTATCATACAAGCATAAAGGCCGCACCGTTCGAGGCTCTGTATGGCCGCAAATTCCGATCGCCCTTATGTTGGGCAGACGTTGGAGATAAACGTATGGTTGGTCCTGAACTTGTACAAGAGACAACCGACAAGATTGCACAGATCCGAGAGCGCATTAAGGCGGCTCGAGATCGACAAAAGAGCTACGCTGATCCGAAAAGAAAATCAGTAGAATTCGAGGTGGGAGACAAAGTGTTGTTAAAAGTCTCACCTTGGAATGGCGTAGTCAGATTTGGAAAGCGTGGAAAGCTGAATCCACGATACATCGGACCATTCAGAATATTGAAAAGAATTGATACCGTGGCATACAAGTTGGAGTTACCGGAAGAACTTGATGGAGTACATGATACGTTTCATGTATCCAACCTGAAGAAGAGTCCAACACAAGAAAACGTGATCATCCCGATGGATGAAGTACATATTGATGACGCCCTCTGATTTACAGAACATCCCGTTGAGGTTACCGACTGGAAGGTCAACAAGACAAGGAGGAGCAGCGTAAAACTTGTCAAAGTACGTTGGAACTCTAAGCACGGACCTGAGTACACATGGGAACGTGAAGACCATTTCAGGGAAAAGTATCCCCACCTATTCAAGAAGGCTCCAGCGAGAGTTAGTTCAGCCTGAATTTCGGGACGAAATTCTTTTAACGGGGGGAGACTGTGACAACTGGCACTAAACCGGTAATTTCCGTACACTTTAATTATTATTTAATGACTGCAATTATGTGCTTAATTGTCAGAAATGTCTGAACACATACTAAACAAGTGAATTCATGCACGTTGTATACTACAAAATATTGCTTTATGCATAAACGAGAGCGTTGCGTCAGAAATATTAATAAACTCACCGGTAGGACACAATGTGTCAACAGAACTGCAGAAGGCAGTCAGACATTAGAACTGAGGCCTAGGTGTAGGTCCAACGACAAGAATACATTAAAACCCAAGAGTACAAACAAGGGTTTAATATATATACTATACGAAAGCAAAAATAAGCACTAAAAAGCACCCGAAACGCACTTTAAGTGCAGAAATTTATTCAAATCAGCTATAAATCAGCTTTTAGCACATGAATATCACGCAGAAATTACGTTTTGTTATCCAGAATTATCACACCCCGACCACGTAGAACATACAAAACGTGGCGGAAACGTCGGGAAGTGTTGTAACAGAATTAATTGTTTCAAATCCATGGCAATTGAAGTTTCGTTTTATTAATCAAACATGAAAGTTACATTGTTTTAAACAAGAAACAAAGAGTATATAACAAAAATTAACTAGTTCTTGTCTCTTTTTAAGTCACTAAGGCACAGGTCCGCCTAAGTATGTCTTGATAAGTCCTACGCATCATCTCCTGAAAACACATGTGAAAATAGGTACGTCAGCATAAAAATGCCTGTGAGATACATAGGTTTTTGTGAAAATAGAATTCATGACTTATGTTTGAGAAAATTTTTAGTCATGAACCTTGTAATTTGCTTTGTCTTGTAAATCATTTGAAAAACGATAAGATCAGATGATATGTATAAATAAGAGAATGATGTATGGTTAAATGAATAACCATGTAAAATGAGTTTGTATAAGATAAGTTGTTTGTAAAACATTGTCTTGTGAAAAGTATGTTATTTGTATAAAATGTTATATGTCTCAAACTGAAATGATTCAAATAACGCTACGATATGTAATACCATACAAACACTTATATATAGGAAGTACCAGCGGCGTATCCACCATGCTTGTATCATATTACATACGTCTCGTTACTTAATCACTTACTCAATCCAAACCATCAAGATGAAATGTTTAACAATTGTAGAAATGTTTATGTATAGTCAAATGTCTATTGTCAAACGTAAATCATGTCAACAGATACAAATGGTTCACACGGTTCAATAGTTACAAACGGTTCATATAATCAAAGGGTTATGACGGTTCACATAGTCAAATAGTTATAACGGTTCAAAATGTAGTATAATGTGTTCATATGCTGGATGAGCATATGCAACAGAAATGCATTGTAAAACAATGTACTAAGTACGCACACAATGGGCATACATAGCATGTAATGTAAAACGATGTACTAAGTACGCACACAATGGGCATACATAGCATGTAATGTAAAACGATGTACTAAGTACGCACACAATGGGCATACATAGCATGTAATGTAAAACGATGTACTAAGTACGCACACAATGGGCATACTTAGCATGTAATGTAAAACGATGTACTAAGTACGCACACAATGGGCATACATAGCATGTAATGTAAAACGATGTACTAAGTACGCACACAATGGGCATACATAGCATGAAATGAAATGAAATCATGTACTATAATGTACTAACGAACATAGCAGGTATATGATGTGAAAGCTTGGAAAGCATGAAAGTAACAAGTAGGCACATGTGTTTCACCCCAAAACAGTTTGGAAAACAGTAAAAGAGGGGTCTATGTACTCACTTGAGATTGCTCAGAAGTCCAAATATAACCACCAAGCAATGCTAGAGATCACGGAATCAAACGGTACCTAATATAGGTAACTACATTAATAACCGGACCTAAATCGGAGGATTGGATAGGATGAGGGCTCGTAAACCAAATGAGTATGTGAACTCATGTAATATGGTTTAACAAAGCCTACATACTACAATGAAGCTTAACCTAAGTGTTTATGACCCATTACGACCCGTTTAGGTAGTTTATGCTACTTTAACGCGTCGTTCGCGTGAAACGCGTTCGGACCGCCTAACTAGTCCTATGACAAGTAATATATGCCTTAACATGTCTAATATGGTTGTCAAATCAGTTTAGATGTCAAAAGTTATGTTACATATGATTAAAACGAATTTTGGCATCAAAGGGGTATTTTGGTAATTTACCTAAGGCATATAAACTACCTATCATACAACTACTTAAACGAAGCGACCATAAGGTATAACCCCGGAAGGTTATTCCCTATATACTATGGTCACCTAATGTATTTGGCCGGATCCTAATGATCGACCAAATGGGTCGGGTTTGAAGGTATAAGCGACTAATTAGATCGCTTACCCTTACGACCCTAGACAACGTGGTAATCAGTAGGCATAGTCACAAGGGACTATAACCATCGTGATTACAATCACGTTGCGAAGTCCAAACGAACTTCGCATTTACCATAAACTGGTCAATGCAGAAATTCAAACAAAGTTTGACTTTCGGACTCGAAAAGCAATAAAAGAACGAAAGAATACTTACGAAGGGTCCCCGAATGCTAATCTAGATCAAAATAGCTCAGGTATGAAACAAAGGTTTCAACGTAGAGCACATTAGATCAGATTCTAGTGGGTTTTGAAGTTAAGTGGGTTGGGTATTTATAGGATTTCCCGAACCGTTAGGATCGTTTCTTGGAAAATGTGATCGAATCTCGTGCGTACATTTGTTGGAAAGTTATGGTAACTAAAAATGGCCTCTCATGAGCTGAAAGGGCAAGTGTGAGTGTGTGGTTGTGAGTTAATCAGCTGAAATCTGCTGACTAATCAGTCTTATCTGTTCTGGGACCCTGACGCGGGCCGCGTAAAGATGTACACAAACCTTACGCGGGCCGAATGGCCATGTCTGATCAGAACCAAGTTTGTTAAATGACAGTTTCAGTCCCTGCACGTGTTTAAGGCCATTTCCGACACTTCTAAGGCCCGTAAAGCCAACTTTAAGGCCCTAAAATGATGCCTAAACATTGTGGACATGAAACATGCTCAAGAATATGTCGGATGTCGGTTCGTTTGGTCGTACGATCGCGATGTTCGCTTAATTACGACGGAATGCGCATAAGCGCGAAAAACGATCCAAATGACGCGACGAATGGATTTTTCTCATGCCAAACACTAAAATAAAATATTTTAGTGCTTACATAAATTTTTGAATGTCCGGATGTATTCAGAACGTAAGTTATGCGCGAAAGTGCAAACTTGTGCACTTTTTGGCACTTTTAGTCCCTGAATGACCCAAAAGTTTATTTTAGCACACCGAACCCCTCAAAGCCTATTTCTAAGCTATGTGAGGGATATTTATGGTATGTTTAACTTACGGTCATGTTCCGGAATGTTTGTTACTGTTCAAATTGGCATACTTTCGCAGTTTGTCAAGTTTAGTCCCTGTAAGCGAATTAACTTGTTTTTGCCATACCAAAGCCTTCAAAACTTATTTCCAAGTTATGTAAAGGTTATTTAAGGTATGTAAAGCCTATTTCACTATTCCGGAGTGTTTACTATAGTACCTTTGGATATCCTACTATGAATCCCTTATACGAATGATATGGAAGATTCTACGAGGATTTGGATAACAAAAACTTGGATTACACCAAAAACATAAAAGGGAACACATAAGCACATAATCACATAGTTGTTCAACTTGGTTATTAATTTGTTATTAACTTGTTATCGATTGAAAATGGATATGGAAACCAGTAGATGGACTTCAATGTCCTCTGGGATCTATCTAAAAAGATAAGGAGATCTTCCAAAAATTCGATTTTTGTTTCCAAAGAAACGTAATATTCGAATTAAGGAACACATCAATTTTTGGATTTATGGAAATACCCTTAGGTACCCTATTAAGGATTTATAGTGGTACTTTGGGTATTCGTCCAGTGTTGTAACTTGCGCCTTGTACTTCGTTTTCCTTAGAAGAAACGAGTACTTAGGAACTTCATGGAAACGCAAGATATCATAAAATGGAAAAAAAATTTGGGTGGTTGTTTGCTTTTCAAGGAATACGATTTCTTAATTGTCGGTATTGTAAGGGATATGTTCTTTATACATACAACCTCATAAATACATTGCAATGTAAATAAAAGATTTATTTATAAACAATGATAACAACTGTTTCATGGACCTTGACAACAAAAGAAAATAATACACAAGACATGATTATTTCTAAAGGATGTTGTCTTCTAGTCGGTCAGATGCTCATCACTGTGCTGGATTAGCATTAGCAAGCTTTGGGCAATTTCTTCGGAAATGACCCATCTCGCCACAATTGTAGCAAGAACCTGGTGGAAAGCGAGCTTGAGCAGGATTGTTGTCAGCTTGATTTGGTGCAACTGCAGCTCGGCAAACCTTTGCTGTGTGACATTTAAGTCCACAAATTTGGCATTCGCGGCACTTCACCCTAGCATGATGATGAAGGTTACATTGGTTGCACAAGGGTGAAGTTCCATTGTATGGCTTCCTAGCATGGGGTTGAGCGGGTTGGTTGGGGACGGCTTGATCATTGTGAGTAACCATGGCGAAGTTCTGAGAAGCCTTTCGTTTCTTTGACTTCTTAGGGGATCCAGTCTGTTCATCCATGGTCTTTGATTCCTCGATTGGTTTCGATTCCTCAACCGGTTTCTTGTCACCCTTTCGGAAAAGCTTACGTTTCCTGATCTGAGATTCAGTCAAGGTTGCAGCTAGCTGAATGGCCTGCCTAACCGTAGTGGGGTTACTACCAGTAACAATGTCCTGAACTGAGTCAGGGAGACCATCAATGTATTTTTCGATTGCCTTATCCAAAGGCGTAACCATGGTAGGACACAACAGGCTCAGCTCCTCATATCGATCAGTGTATGCTCGATGTTCGCCGCTGTCTTGCTTAAGATCGTCGAATTCCCTTTCCAAGGCCCTGATCTCGTGACGAGGACAAAATTCCTTCATCATTAGTGCTCGAAGTTCTTCCCACGTTTGAGCCAGTGCCACTTCGACACCCCTATCTCTCATCACACCGTTTCACCATGTCAAAGCTCGTTTCTCAAAGACACTAGATGCAAAGTCTACTTTTCGCTCGTTTGGACATTGAACATGTCTGAAAGTGCTCTCTAAACTCTCGAACCATTGCAGAAGTGCAGTCGCTCCTTGAGACCCAGAAAACTTTGATGGCTTAGCCGAGTTGAAAGTCTTGAAATTGCAGGGGGCATTATTGTTGTTGAGAGCTTGGTGACATTGAGCAACGATGTTCGGGATTGCAGCAGTCATTTGCTGTGTAATGACAGCTGCCAGCTCTTCAATAGATACCGGATTTTCGCGTCGAGGAGGCATTCTAAAAGAGGAAACATGAAAGGAAACGAGTGAGAGAATTAGACGAAAAGAATGAGATGAACAAATCTGATGAAAGCAAGGATAGTGGTCATTTGTTTGTTACTACAAAGCAACAAACGACCCCGGTGATTAATCAAAGTAAATAGGTCAAAATAATGTATCACGAAGACATGCTCGCCTATAAGTGAACACTCATCCCAAGAATTCCCAGGTAAGCACAACTGGTCTCGCGTCTGATGAGATATATACGAAGTGCTTGCCTAGACAGAAAACCCAGAATACAGGGATTCACCCTTCCAGTTTGCACGTGTTCACATTATTTAAAACCCAAAACCTTGACGAGATTTTGAAAACTCAAAGGGGTTCAAAACCTTACAATAGAGGGTTCAAAACCTAGTAATCAATCATCCTAGAACAGATGATTAGTTTTCAAAGCGGTTTTGAAATTTATGTTCTTGTTGTGGTCATCACCTAAGGATAGGTGACAGTTTTGTTTTATGACTAAACGCAAGTAAACTCGCGTTAGGGTCCTAAGAAGGTCATAGACTAGGTCAAAGCATTACTAATAACCTAATTCCCTATAACCATTGGCTCTGATACCATCTCTTCTGTCACACCCCGACCACGTAGAACATACAAAACGTGGCGGAAACGTCGGGGAGTGTTGTAACAGAATTAATTGTTTCAAATCCATGGCAATTGAAGTTTCGTTTTATTAATCAAACATGAAAGTTACATTGTTTTAAACAAGAAACAAAGAGTATATAACAAAAATTAACTAGTTCTTGTCTCGTTTTAAGTCACTAAGGCACAGGTCCGCCTAAGTATGTCTTGATAAGTCCTACGCATCATCTCCTGAAAACACATGTGAAAATAGGTACGTCAGCATAAAAATGCCTGTGAGATACATAGGTTTTTGTGAAAATAGAATTCATGACTTATGTTTGAGAAAATGTTTAGTCATGAACCTTGTAATTTGCTTTGTCTTGTAAATCATTTGAAAAACGATAAGATCAGATGATATATATAAATAAGAGAATGATGTATGGTTAAATGAATAACCATGTAAAATAAGTTTGTATAAGATAAGTTGTTTGTAAAACAATGTCTTGTGAAAAGTATGTTATTTTTATAAAATGTTATATGTCTCAAACTGAAATGATTCAAATAACGCTACGATATGTAATACCATACAAACACTTATATATAGGAAGTACCAGCGGCGTATCCACCGTGCTTGTATCATATTACATACGTCTCGTTACTTAATCACTTACTCAAACCAAACCATCAAGATGAAATGTTTAACAATTGTAGAAATGTTTATGTATAGTCAAATGTCTATTGTCAAATATAAATCATTTCAATAGATACAAATGGTTCACACGGTTCAATAGTTACAAACGGTTCATATAATCAAAGGGTTACGATGGTTCACATAGTCAAATAGTTATAACGGTTCAAAATGTAGTATAATGTGTTCATATGCTGGATGAGCATATGCAACAGAAATGCATTGTAAAACAATGTACTAAGTACGCACACAATGGGCATACATAGCATGTAATGTAAAACGATGTACTAAGTACGCACACAATGGGCATACTTAGCATGTAATGTAAAACGATGTACTAAGTACGCACACAATGGGCATACATAGCATGTAATGTAAAACGATGTACTAAGTACGCACACAATGGGCTTACATAGCATGTAATGTAAAACGATGTACTAAGTACGCACACAATGGGCATACATAGCATGTAATGTAAAACGATGTACTAAGTACGCACACAATGGGCATACATAGCATGAAATGAAATGAAATCATGTACTCTAATGTACTAACGAACATAGCAGGTATATGATGTGAAAGCATGGAAAGCATGAAAGTAACAAGTAGGCACATGTGTTTCACCCCAAAACAGTTTGGAAAACAGTAAAAGAGGGGTCTATGTACTCACTTGAGATTGCTCAGAAGTCCTAATATAACCACCAAGCAATGCTAGAGATCACGGAATCAAACGGTACCTAATATAGGTAACTACATTAATAACCGGACCTAAATCGGAGGATTGGATAGGATGAGGGATCGTAAACCAAATGAGTATGTGAACTCATGTAATATGGTTTAACAAAGCCTACATACTACAATGAAGCTTAACCTAAATGTTTACGACCCATTACGACCCGTTTAGGTAGTTTATGCTACTTTAACACGTCGTTCGCGTGAAACGCGTTCGGACCGCCTAACTAGTCCTATGACAAGTAATATATGCCTTAACATGTCTAATATGGTTGTCAAATCAGTTTAGATGTCAAAAGTTATGTTACATATGATTAAAACGAATTTTGGCATCAAAGGGGTATTTTGGTAATTTACCTAAGGCATATAAACTACCTATCATACAACTACTTAAACGAAGCGACCATAAGGTATAACCCCGGAAGGTTATTCCCCATATACTATGGTCACCTAATGTATTTGGCCGGATCCTAATGATCGACCAAATGGGTCGGGTTTGAAGGTATAAGCGATTTATTAGATCGCTTACCCTTACGACCCTAGACAACGTGGTAATCAGTAAGCATAGTCACAAGGGACTATAACCATCTTGATTACAATCACGTTGCAAAGTTCAAACGAACTTCGCATTGACCATAAACTGGTCAATGCAGAAAGTCAAACAAAGTTTGACTTTCGGACTCGAAAAGCAATAAAAGAACGAAAGAATACTTACGAAGGGTCCCCGAATGCTAATCTAGATCAAAATAGCTCAGGTATGAAACAAAGGTTTCAACTTAGAGCACATTAGATCATATTCTAGTGGGTTTTGAAGTTAAGTGGGTTGGGTATTTATAGGATTTCCCGAACCGTTAGGATCGTTTCTTGGAAAATGTGACCGAATCTCGTGCGTACATTTGTTGGAAAGTTATGGTAACTAAAAATGGCCTCTCATGAGCTCAAAGGGCAAGTGTGAGTGTGTGGTTGTGAGTTAATTAGCTGAAATCTGCTGACTAATCAGTCTTATCTGTTCTGGGACCCTGACGCGGGCCGCGTAAAGATGTACACAAACCTTACGCGGGCCGCATGGCCATGTGTGATCAGAACCAAGTTTGTTAAATGACAGTTTCAGTCCCTGCACGTGTTTAAGGCCATTTCCGACACTTCTAAGGCCCGTAAAGCCAACTTTAAGGCCCTAAAATGATGCCTAAACATTGTGGACATGAAACATGCTCAAGATTATGTCGGATGTCGGTTTGTTTGGTCGTACGATCGCGATGTTCGCTTAATTACGACGGAATGCGCATAAGCGCGAAAAACGATCCAAATGACGCGAAGAATGGATTTTTCTCATGCCAAACACTAAAATAAAATATTTTAGTGCTTACATAAATTTTTGGATGTCCGGATGTATTCAGAACGTAAGTTATGCGCGAAACTGCAAACTTGTGCACTTTTTGGCACTTTTAGTCCCTGAATGACCCAAAAGTTTATTTTAGCACACCGAACCCCTCAAAGCCTATTTCTAAGCTATGTGAAGGATATTTATGGTATGTTTAACTTATGGTCATGTTCCGGAATGTTTGTTACAGTTCAAATTGGCATACTTTCGCAGTTTGTCAAGTTTAGTCCCTGTAACGAATTAACTTGTTTTTGCCATACCAAAGCCTTCAAAACTTATTTCCAAGTTATGTAAAGGTTATTTAAGGTATGTAAAGCCTATTTCACTATTCCGGAGTGTTCATTGCATTAAACTGGTTATATTTACGCATCAGCGCGCGTATAACCTTCCAGAAAGCGATTTAAAGCCCGAAATCGAACAAGAATTGATACGTGCAAAAGATACACATATTTATACAGATCCCAAGTATGAAATACAATATTTCATTGGCTTGGTATTTGTTTGATGGTCGCAGTGACCCAGGTGTCACAAGAATACTTCCCAAAGTGTCAGGAATTCAGTGTGTCACTAAAACAAATATTAACGACACTTTAAATGCTTATTTAGCACTTTAACGGATTAATATCCAACCGAACAACCGGACTTTACCCGGAACATAAAAATATTGTCTATGACATTGTTTTTCTTTTTCTGAGCCAGTTAGGGTCCCTGAATACCCTAACACCCGTTACAAAACATAACACACTAATAATCTAATTTAAATACCTAATTAACTAACTAATACTTAACTAGTTAGTTGAAAACAAACTATTAACCCACCCCCCATTCCAACCGATCAGTTCCCAAGAGGGGACACACCCCCTTACATTTTTAAATATTTCATTTGATTGGCCTAATATCTACAATACATATTACCTATTGGTTAATGGTGGAGAATGGATTATAAATTAACATGAAAGTCTAAGACTTTCATTTCACCTAAATACACAACAAGCCACTACTCCCTTTTCCCTCTTTGAATCTCGGCCAAGAGCACAGACACACCCACATCACTTCCAAGTTTGATTCTTGCTAAACCACATACACACAAGAGTGAAAGATCACACACAAGGAGGCTCGGTGCTTACGGAATCAGAAGGACCTCTCTACAACGCTATTAACCACCTTGTTTTCGCCTAGATTCTTCCCTAGCCTTGAGCTAGTTGTAAGTGATTCTAAACATCTTCTTGTTCATATTTAAAGTGGTTAATAAGAGATTTAACGGGTAAAGATCATAAACACTAGAAATCAAAGTTTAAAGTCTTGTAAAGAAGATGAATATGGTGGTTAATGAGTAAATATTAGTGTAAAACTCATGAAACTTGTTTTGTTATGATTATTTTATGTTGTTGATTGCTAGTAGTGGAACAGATCGTCATCCAACCACGCTAGATCATGTTCATGGAACATGAACTAGCATTATGTAAAGTAGAAATGTTACAAGATGATGAACCCTTTCATTCACAAACATGAACTTGTGTAAAAAGAGTTTTTCTTGTAAAATGAAGTCCAAAACTAGTAGATCTATAGATCTACGAGTGGTATTTTCGAAGAACCAAGTGTAAGATGAAACCATGTTTAAAAGTCGGATCTTTCTTGAAACAAAGGCATTTTGTGAACAAACAAGTGTGTAAACACTTGTGTAACGAAAGGACTTAACAAAGAAATATTTTCGTAAATACCGACTAGAAGTTGTAAAACTTCATATTCTTTAAAAATAAAGTTTTTGAGAAAATGATTTTATTTTTAAAGATGACAAGGCTTACTAAATGTGCTAGTAAGTTACTACACATTTTTTTAAATATTCAAGTTCATGAAATGGAGAAATTAGTGATTATTGTTGATGATTATTGTTGATAATTGTTGTTGTTGATTGATGACGATTTAAAAGAAAATAAACACATGTTTTGAAAACATGGGAAACCTCCATTTTTAGGGGAAACTCTGTCAAAATTTCTATCAATTTTGACACTTAGAAAAATATAACTTTTTGAGAAACTTATTCCCTAAAAATGTGTCTAAAAATATTACCAAGGTTTCCCTAATTTTTGGTGATAAGAAATAAGGATTTCTTCAAGATTAAAAACGGATATTAAGTATATATATTTTTGAGAGAAAAATATATATTATTTGATCACCAACTTTTGTGCTAAGTGTATATAGTATGTGTTATACGCGCTAGTGTATTAAGACTTAAAATACACTAAATACTCACGAGAAGTATAAACACAAATATACACATACAACATACAAGATACGTAATTCGGGTGCAAAATACAAAAAGCTTATATTTATTGTTGAGAAAATAATATAAGTAAGACACGTAGTTAAAAATATAAAATATTTTTAACACAAGAATATATACACAAAAGAGAGTGACTGTACTTGTGCGACACAAGTCTAGTGACTAACGTTAAGAAAACGCGTATAGGTTACGACGTTAATTAAGCAAATCCGGTGATGTTTACGACGCAAGGAACACAAAGTTGTGAGTTCATGCTCCCCCTTTTCTTTAACTGTTTTCAGTTTTTATAACTTCGGGGTTGAAATACATGTACAAATATTACTATGTTTATTAATGGTCTGATAATAAGAAGCACACTTGGTGAGGACGAGTACCAAGTGTGACGAGATATAAGAATACAAGAAGCACACTTGGTGAGGATGAGTACCAAGTGTGATGAGATATAAGAATACGAGAAGCGCACTTGGTGAGGACGAGTATCAAGTATGATGCGTTATGAGAAATGATACGAGAAATCGTGTCACGAATAGGGTACATAAGCACCATTAATCAACAATATACCTAGACCGCAGAACAAAAGGTTAGATCTAACGGGTGTCGGGCAGCCACACTCTCGGTGAGGGCGAGTATCGAGTAGTGCTTTTGTGTCTCAGAATATACCAATTAAATGCCTAAGGTTTGGTGACTTCCTATGTCGTGTCACATGTTAATGGCTTTGCAACCCATTAACAATCCTGATACTTACAGGAATACTTTATTTACATAAAATTCATACCATACTAAAACTTGATTAATACTTGAAGTATGTGGGATACTCAAGAAAAACTTGAATTAAATTTGAGTACGTGGGGTACTCAAGAAGATGGGAATTATACTTGAGTACGTGGGGTACTCAAGAAAAACTTGAATTATACATGAGTACGTGGTGTACACATGAATACTTGATTTATATATGAAAACTTAATTTATACATGACTCAAACTATGTTTTCATACAAAGTATACAAACGTGAAATACAAAAACTGCATGAATTCACACCAACATTATGTTGATGTTTTTCCAAAACTCACATGTATTTCAGGTAACTAGGATGGATGTGCGCGCGGTCTTGTTTATGCTCGTGGATGTCGCTTGTGTTTAACTTTAAATAAAGATGTAAACTTTTAAGACAATGTTTTATGCTGTCTAGCGATGTAAACGCTATCTTATGTTTCAAATTATGGTATTTGAAGTTATTTTCATGTGCATATAGTATGTTTACTCTTCGTATGCAATGAGAACCTTTCATGATCACACCTCGTGCTTCCGCCGCAGAAAGGGGTGTGACAAAAGTCAATTGAATAAACATGAAGCGACTTGACGAGACCACAAAAGGATCTTTTTAACTAGATCAACGAACGATCTTTTAACTAGATCAACACGTGATCTTCTTAACTAGACCGTCGTATGATTTCCTTAAATAGACCACTTAAGGGATCTTTTCAATTATATCATCACATGATATTCCTAACCAGGTTTTTGGATCAATCTGTTTAACTAGACCACTCAAGGGGTTCAATTATAGAATAGTACTTCATAACCCAAGGGACTTAACTACAACGTAGAAGTCCATTATGGATTTAAGATAGTACCTTTGGATATCCTACTATGAATCCCTCACATGAGATATGAGGGTTTGATTGTTAGGGTTTTGTGCGTTTGATTGTGTGTTTGTTTTTTGAAGAAAGAGTGGTGGTTATTGTTGCCAGTTAGAGGGGTCACTTTAGTCTTGGTTATTGTCGCCAATAGAGGGGTCCTTCCTCAGCTAAATAACTATGCCGGCCTCCTTGATAATTACGCTGTCGGTAGCGGATTTGTGGTTTGCGGGCCACTTTAAATCTTGAACGCGAGTTCAAGTTGCCAGTGTATTTAATAAATACGCCGGTAAGGTACCTTCGCTACCTAGCGACGGTATTCCGAACGAAAATCTTGAGCGCAAGTTCAAGTATCCAGCGTATTTGATAAATACGCCGGGTCAGTTGGTTTCTTTATAGCGGTGCCGAGACAACGTTTCTCTTACTTTCGGCATACTTGATTGTTTATCAAATATGCTCGGTCGGTAAGTTTCTTGTATCGTCATTGTAACCAAGTTAAAAAAAAAACATATATGTCACAGTCGTGTCAGAAAAGTGAATATGACGATTAATCATGAAAAAAACAGTTCTTGGATATTTGATTCTGGTGCCACCGACACCATGCCGTTTGAACCATTAGACACATGTTCAATGACCCAACCTCAAAAAACTCAGATCCATACAGCAAACAACGGAATGATGCAAGTGAAAGGATGAGGAATAATTGAAATTTCACCAACTATGAAATTATCAAATTGCCTCTATGTTCCGTCATTATCACACAAAGTGCTCTCAGTTAGTCATATTACCAAAGAATTGAATTGCACGGTACTAATGCACCCTACTTTCTGCATCCTACAGGATATCAGGACGGGTGTGATTATTGGACGTGGTACTGAGCGCCACGTATTGTACTACGTGGATGAAGTAGCTCAACAGGGTACTGTGATGTTGGCTCATAGAACTGAAAACCGGGAAGCCTAGCTACGGCATAGACGTTTGGGACACCCATCCCATGGTTATTCGCACCTTTTGTTTCCAAAACTATTCCCTTCAAATGGGAAAATAAATTGTGAAACCCGTCTTCGTGCTAAAAGCCATCGACAACCATTTAAACCTAGCAATACGAAAGTTGCTTCACCTTTTTCACTAATCCATTCTGATGTGTGGGGTCCTGTTCCTGTGATGGGGGGGGGGGGGGCAGGGTCTTCGGTACTTTATACTATTCGTGGATGATTGCACTCGCATGACATGGGTATATTTTTTTAAAAAGAAAGCCAAAGTTTACGAAAAAAATTATCACGTTTTATGCTATGATTCAAACTCAATTCCGAACTCAAATCCAAATCCTTCGATCCGACAATGGGGGGAATTTGTCAATTCATCCATGAAATAATTCTTTAAAACCAAAGGATTAATTCATTAAACCTCTTGTTCTCACACCCCCGAACAAAACGGTGTTTCTGAACGGAAAAAACGTATTATTCTTGAAATGACTCGAGCCCTTTTAATCGAATCTCAGGATCCTAAATCTTTCTGGTCGGAGGCAGTTGCAACCTCTGTGTATATCCTGAATCGGCTTCCCACAAAAGCTCTTAAATTTAAGACTCCCTTAGATTTTATGTCTAAGTCTGCCAGTATTCCCCATCCTCTTACACTTGAACCTCGAATCTTCGGGTGTACCGCATTTGTCCACACACCCAAAATCAACCGAAACAAGCTCGGCCCATGTGCTGAGAAATGTGTATTTGTCGGCTATGGGATCAACTAAATAGGTTACCGGTGTTATAATCCAAAAACTCATCAAATGTTCACCACAATGAACGTTGACTTTCTTGAAACAAAATACTTCTATGACACCCAACTCAGTGGTCAGGGGGAGAATGAATGTATAGACACCCTGAGTTGGCTAACCCAACTTCCATCATCTGAAGAAGTAACAATAGAAAATCATCACAGTACTGCGAGCCCTTGAAACATAACCACACAATTTGCGGAGCACAGTACCACTGAAGAAAGTCCATCCAACGTGATACTTGAGGTAAGAAATACTGAGGACCCTAGATGTTCTACGTTTTATAACCATGAGACAACAGGGGAACACATAGAATCAACAATAACGTAACCTACTCCACAGGTTGAACCAGATGTGGAACAGGGTGAACCAAACTTGGAAGAGGTTGAACAAGTCATTTAACATGTGGAACCAGTTGCAGCAGAGACAACCGGAAGATACCCTCTCCCTCCTAGAGCCAATAGAGGGGTCCCTCCAAAACGGTTCTCGCTAGAGAGGGAAACCAGAACTTCAAAGTATCTTGTAGCTAATATAGTTAATGGGAACTTATCTAACAGTGCGAAAGCATTTGTCACTTCTCTATACTCCAAACAAATACCTGGCTCTGTAAAGGAAGTGCAAGGTAAGAATAACTGGAAAGAAGCAATGGAAACAAAGATGCAAGCTCTTATGAAAAACAATACGTGGGAAAAGTGCATTCTCCCAAAAGGAAAGAAAACAATTGGCAGCCGTTGGGTGTATTCAATTAAGTATAAACCAGATGGTTCTATTGGAAGATACAAAGCTCGACTTGCAGCCAAAGGGTACACTCAGACTTATGGGATCGATTACTCTGAGACGTTTTCTCCGATTGCAAAAATGGACACCATCCGAGTCCTCTTCTCCATGGCAGCAAATAAGAATTGGCCTCTCCATTAATTTGATGTTACAAATGCATTTATCCATGGAAACCTAGCGGAAGAAATCTACATGGAAGCACCTCCAGGTTTTTCAGGGGGTTTTAAAGATGGGGAAGTTTGTCGGTTGAAAAAATATCTATACGGGCTAAAACAGTCACCTCGGGCCTGGTTTGGAAAGTTCACATTGGCCATGAAAGAATACGGGTATTACGAAAGTAACGCGAATCATACCCTGTTCCTCAAAAGAAGAAACAGCCTCGTAACTTGCCTGATCATATATGTAGATGACATGATTATCACCGGAAATGATTTAGAAGAGATAGCACGGCTGGAAAAGAATTTGTTTTCAAAGTTTGAAATGAAAGACCTTGGGAGTCTCAAGTATTTCCTTGGAATAGAAGTTCTCAGGTCTAAACGGGGGATTTTCATCTGCCAAAATAAGTATGTCCTTGATCTCCTGGCAGAAAGTGGTTTGATGATTGTAAACCAGCAGATACGCCAATGGTGGTGAACCACAATCTTCAGATGGAACTTAATGGCGAACTTGCAGACAAAGAAAGGTATCAACAACTCGTGGGCAAGTTAATATATCTCTCTCACACTCGCCCTAATATAGCTTATGATGTTGGAGTGTTTAGTCTGTTTATGCACCAACCGCAAGTTGCCCACATGGAAGCTGCTCAGAGAATTCTAAGGTACTTAAAGGGAACCGCAGACCATGGAGTGTTGTTCAAAGCAAATGGACATTTAAATGTTGAGCTCTACACTGACGCTGACTGGGCAGGAGATAAGGGAAATCAAAGGGCAACATCAGGGTACTTCTCCTTGGTTGGTGGAAACCTTGTTACCTGGAGGACTAATAAACCGAAAGGGTCGCTCTGTCGATTGCAGAAGCAGAGTTCAGAGGCATAGCTTGAGGGTTAAGCGAAGTTCTTTGGATCAGGAAACTTCTCGAAGACATTGGTTTCTCCCAAAGGGCAGCACCCAGTAAAATTATGTGCGACAATACAGTTGCAATACAAATCTCAGAAAGTCCAGTTCAACATGATCAAACAAAATACGTGGAGGTAGATCGACATTTCATCAAGGAAAAACTGGAGGAAAGGATCATAGAGCTCCCGTATATATCATCAAAAGATCAACTTGCAGATATTCTCACAAAAGCAGTCAACGGAAACGCTTTTAGTAGCTGTTTGAGCAAGTTAAGTATTGGAGATCCCACTACTCAACTTGAGGGGGAGTGTCAAATAGTATAAGGTCTAGTGTGTAATATGGTGGTCTATATAAACACCATCTTTGTGTAACCCTAATTTTATACAATACAATTTTCAATACAATTCAAACCCAAATCTGAGATTATTCTCTATACCAAACAACACACAACCATATGTTCTCTTGGATTAAATACATGACAAACATCTACCAATTATATGGGACAATAAATGTTTGTATGTTGGACACCTTTTATTATTGTGTTTTTATTTCCTCATAGCTTTCTTATATGGCTATGTGTAATGAGATTTTTAGGTTAAAAAAACCTAAGAACTAGAGCTGAATTTTCAACATGGCACATGGATGTTTTTTCGTAAAATACACTAAAACATGAACAAAGCTTAATTCATTTCAATACCACATATCAGGGAAACCTACCTAATGTATTCCACAGTTCCATCAATGAAGAGCAACGATGAGCCTGTCAGTCTCAATATATAATTCAAAACTACAACCACATGTGCATGTTTGTGAGTGTTGTATACAAATAAGTTACATTGCATTATATGCAAGAGCGATAACCTAAAAAAACAGTAACTTTAATTCCTAATGTGATAGCATGATAAACACAAACTTCTCATTCATGTATATACATAGGATAGTGTATATATACACATATGTTTAATATAATTTTATAGCGTAGCACACCTCGACAGTTCGAATGCAAGGAAATTGAACATTCAAACTAGACTGAATGTCGATGTAAATGGATAATTACATGTCCTCTGCAAACATGAAAATAACACAACTATAAATAACATCATTATACCAATAGAGGTTACGTGTGTGGAACGTTCAACTGTTGCGTATCGACGAATATGTGTTTAAAGATCTTGTCTCCTTAGGTAACTTTAGACCGATCAACTTGGTCGGTGTTATTAGCAAAGTTGTCTCGAAAGTTTTGGCTAACAGTATGAGAACGGTTATGGAGGAAGTCATCTCGGATTCCCAATCGGCCTTCTTGGAAGGTAAATTCATTTTAGATGGTCCCCTAATTGTCAACGAAGTGCTATCTTGGCTCAAGAAGAAAAAGTCCAAAGCTTACATCTTGAAGATCGACTTTGAGAAAGCTTATGATAATGTCAACTGGAACTTTGTGGTCTCCATCTTATACCAAATGGGTTTTCCCCCCTGCTGGTGCTGTTGGGTCCTTGGTATCCCCAAGTCAGCTAGGTCCTCCGTGTTGGTGAACGGATCTCTTACGTTCGCGTTCAAATATGGCAAAGGTATGAGAAAAGGAGATCCTCTTTCTCCTTTTCTCTTCCTGATTGTCATGGAGGCCCTTTCTTGTATGCTCGTCAAAGCTAGAAGAGATGGGGTTATCAACGGTATCCGTTTACCGGGTGATGGGCCGCCATTATCTCATCTTTTTTACGCGGATGACGCTATTATCATCGGTGGTTGGTCGCAAGAAGAGGTGTTAAAAGTGGTCATAATTCTTCGGTATTTTCATATTTTCTCAGGGCTTAAAATCAACATTGCGAAATCGAATCTCTATGGTATTGGGGTCTCTAGAGGGGAGATAGAGAATATGGCTAACTTAGTGGGTTGCAAATCGGATTCGCCTCCTTTCTTGTATCTTGGTATTACGGTCGGAGCCAATATGAACCGTATAAATAATTGGAAACCGATCTTCGACATCTTTGAAAGGCGTCTTGCGGCTTGGAAGTCTTCGCTCCTTTCAATCGGGGGTAGAGTTACAGTTATTAAATCCGTGTTAGAAAGTTTGCCAAACTACTACTTTTCTATCTATAAGGCTCCAAAAAGGTCATCCATGATTTATAAGTAATCATAAAAAGATTCTTGTGTGGTGGTACGAGTTTTGAAAAGAAAATGCCTTGGGTTGGTTGGGACCGGGCGGCTTCGCCATAAAGTTATGGTGGATTGGGCCTGAGCAAACTAAGGGACATAAATGTTGCTCTTTTATCTAAGTGGGGTTGGAGATTTAAGTCTGAATCGTTGAGTCTTTGGAGGAAAGTGGTTACGGCGCTTCATTCGAGTAGGATGTCTTGGGAGTGCATTCCTTTTAAGGAAAGTGAAAAACTAGGATAAACAGATCCCCAATGCGTAATTGTTTTAAAGGTATAGTTGGAGACGGTGTCAAGGTGACGTTTTGGTTAGATCAGGTTGTCACACCCCCAAAATCCACCATGCGGAGCGTTACCGCTTGGAGGCGTGACATGACCAGGATCGAGCCACCAATCATATTGAACAACGTAATTTAAGTTAATAAAGCCAATCACAATACAATTGGTGACCAAAAGATAAGTAACCGACTTTAGGTTAACAGCGGAAGCATAAAACATAAGTCCAAATCATAAGTTCATAATTCATAAGTTTAACGACCAAACATAAGTTCCATAAGTTCTTAAAGTTTATTTATTAGGCACGGGACATAACAGTCCCCATTCCACAATGACCTCCTCCTCGCGGAAGCTCTATAAGTACCTAACGACCTGCAAGGCATGTAACAACGACTCAACAACAAAGTTGAGTGAGTTCAAAGTTGGTTGTTCAGTTAATGAGTTCGTATCAGAAATCGTAAGTTCGTTTCATAACCATGTATTACCCATTATCCTTGATTCCCAAACCTTTACGATATTTAGTGGGGGCTTCCCATTTTGTATGTACTAGACTAGTCGTATCCATAAGTGTCCTTCCCAATCCGAGGATAGTGGTAAATATGAGTTTACGTAGGTTTTACGTAAGTGCCCTTCCCAATCCGAGGACAGTGGTAAGTATGAGTTTACATAGGTTTTACGTAAGTGCCCTTCCCAATCCGAGGATAGTAGTAAGTGTGAATTTACGTAGGTTTTACGCAAGTGCCCTTCCCAATCCGAGGACAGTAGTAAGTAGTCTAGTAGTGTTGATAGTATAAGTAGTTATTCAATCCCATTCCCAATCACCAGGAATCCCATGCCTTAGTAAGGGTGTGAACTCACCTCGATTTGCTCAGTTAGATTCTCAAATATAGCTAACAGTCAAGGTCGGTCAATCACGTCCTAGTATAATTTACCAGTTAGTCATTTAGTGGTTTTCAAATAGAGCACAAAGTTCCTACACGTATCTATCACATAACATGCATCACTTTAACGGTTCATGCCCATATAAACTTCCCATCCATTCCCCACTCATACACAAACATATGATAATGCACATAACACATTTATTTCCACATAATCATGTTAGATCATTCACAGATAACATACTCGACATTTAGACATGCAAATTACAACTTATGTCATTTCAGCATTAATATTCAAAACCGGGCTGTTTTCGGACATTTTAATAAAATAGTTAACTTATTCCAAAAATTCCCAAATTTTTACAGAATGTCTTAAACGATCCAAATATTATTGTGTAAAAATATAGGGGTTCAGTTCATTACCAATATTTTATAAAAATTCATCTTCCGGGCTGAAATCAGATTTATCTTTTTCTGACTGCAGTCCACGGAATAATTTACTTAAAATTCATCGAGAGTCCGATTTACGAAATTTCAGTGATAGAATTACAAATACATCGGTGGTCATCTACAGTACAAGTTTCATGATCTAACTCTACACAGAACTCAAGTTATGACAGAAAACAAAACGCATATTTTCAGCAGAAAAATGCAGCTCTAGTTGCTGTTACAAAATGACACTTTAAAAATAGTAAACGAAGTCCAAAAATTATGATTCCGGTGCCATTAGAACCGTATTTCATAATAACACGTTATAGACTCAAAATATCAGTTTCTCGTTGAGTTATGACCTGTTTACAGCCAACTGAAGTTGGCTGTAAAAGCTTGGACAGATTCTGTTTTTCAGCCTTTAGCTTTCTAATTCGTGTTTGATTGATTCCGTTAACATGTTTAGTGATCACAACAACATCAAACATCAATATTAACCAGCAAATCATCAGGAAATCAATCAAGAATCATAACAACACAAGATCTACATGATTTACACACATAACTTCTCTTTATCCATCTTTTATTCCTTATGTTCAAGACTTTAAGTTATGTTCATTGGTGTTCTTTAACATTTCACCATTTAATCATCTATTAACCACTAAAATCAAGAACAAGATGGTGATTAGGAGCACTTACTACTAGCACAAGGCTAGGGAAGAAACAAGGTGTAAAAGTGGTGGATAAAAGGAATCTAGAGAGGTTCTTGAACTTCCAAGTGCACCGGGCTTGTTTGTAGGACTCCTTGCTTCTATGTATGTATGAGAAATGATTGAACAAGGTTTGGAAGTGGTGGTGGTGTGGTGGAAGGGTGGCGGCCGTGAGGGTGGTTATGGAGGAGAGAAAGAGCTTGGTTGATGTTGTGTTTGAATGAGAGAGAGTGGTTATCCCTTGAATCTATTTATAAACCAATTTCCATAATATCCATCATGTAATGTGTTATCTAGATACCCAACCATTTGGAAATAAAATAATCAAAAAATGGCAAGGGTGTGTCCCACCCTTGGGACCGTCGACAATGAGGGGGGGGGGGGTAAGGGTTGGGTGGTGATGATATAGTTAGGACTTAGTTGCAATCTAATGAGTTTAGTTAGTTGATTAAGTGTGTTGTCTAATATAAAGGGTGTTAGGGTGTTCGGGGACCCTAACTAGCTCATAAAAGTAAAAACAATGTCTTTGGCAATATTTTTATGTTCCGGGTAAAGTCCGATTGTTCGGTTTGACACTGTTCCGTTAAAGTGCTTAATTAATCCGTAAAGTGTCCTACATGTATATTTTTGCAACGTTTTTAATTTTTAACACTCAGGAAGGCATACCGGACTATTTAGTAACTTTTCTGTATACTATTGGTATGTTAACAAATACATGTAAGCATAACACAGTAATCAGAGAGCAGTTAAATGATTCAGCACAGTCATCAAGTACTTTAATTAACATTAATAGATTGTACAGAATACATGGAATTTTGAGGGTTGTCACACCGGTCCAGTCTGTCAGGTTAAAAAACTAGGATAAACGGATCTCGATAGAGTCGGTTAAAAAATGCAAAGTTAGAGAACGCGTGGTGGGCTCCGGTCCAGTCCGCCAGGTCTCTTGGCGGTGGAATCATGTTCCATCTACTCCGACTGAGGTCGCTGAGCTTCAGCAGCTGGCCCATCTGGTCCAAGGGGCTGTTTTCCAGGCCGGGTCAAATAAATGGTGTTGGAAAGCCGATCCGAAAGGGGAATTCTCGGTGTCGAATGTGAGGAAGTTGTTGAACTTTGGTGTCGATTTTAGTAGTAGGTTTGTGATGCAGTGGTGCAAGTGGGTCCCTCTAAAATGTAATATTTTCGTATGGCGTGCGAAGATGGGTAAGATCCCGACTGGGATTACTCTGAGAAATAGGAATATTCAGATAGAGGATGTTTCGTGTATCATGTGCAATCATGGTGACGAAACGGTTGACCACCTCTTTACTTCCTGTCTGGTGGCGGTAAGGGTTTGGAGCTGCATTACTTCTTGGTGTAAGGTCCCTAACTTTTTGGTGTTCTCGTTCAGAGATTTGCTCGAGCGACATAACTTCTCGGGGCTCTCAGGTTGTGCCAAAGAGGCTCTTAAAAGTATCATCATCATTGCGTGCTGGAGTATATGGAAAGGATGGAACGAAGCGAGGTTCTCGAACAAATCGGTTAAAGTCGATCATATTATCAGCCAAGTTAAAGCAGTGGGGTTCCTTTGGTTTTCTAGTAGATTGAAATATAAGGAGGTCACGTGGGAGGATTGGTATAAATTTGTGAATATGTAGGTTTGTTCCTTGTTTTGGTCCGCCCGGTTTGTGGGTGGGTTGTGTTTGTTTCTGGTCTAATGAAGTTTACCATTCAAAAAAAAAAAAAGAGGAATATGTTAGTGATTGTGAAAACGTGAATGCAACATTGACCAAATCTTGGAGTCCAACAAGGATGCACAGAGGATCCACCAATGTTGTGCTTTTAAGGTTTTATCGGAATTCTAAAGCCAAACATGGTGGAAGTGAAATTTTGTTGCATAGTTTAGCTTGTAGAATAGTTAATCTAAGATAGAACTTGACAACAAGAATGCTTGGAGAAAAAGAAATAGTCGCCATCCACCGGATTACCATCGGTGGCTATCGTTTAATAAATATTTCATGGTGATGTGATATAGATTTCTATCGTTGTTTTGCTCATGTAGCGGACACTAATTCATGAAGAGACGACGAATTATAGAAATATATATCACATCACCATAAACTTTATCACATCATCCGGTTCCTTTAATAAATATGAACTGTGAACTTATGTTGAATTGTTTCACCGATGCTTCCGCTGTATTTCAAACTTTGTTTTAGAATTTAAAACTATGGACTTAAACTCTATTAGTCGCTAATCATATGTGACAACTGGCACAAAACCGGTAATTTCCGTACAGTTTAACTATTATTTAATATCTGCAATTATGTGCTTAAATGTCAATATTTTCTTATTTCATGCTATACTTGTGAATTCATGCACATTTTATACTTCAAATATTGCTTTATGCATTACTTTTAGCGTTGCGTCAGAAAGACTAGTAAACTCACCAGTAAGACACACTGTGTCAGCAGCTCTGCAGAAAGCAGTCAGATAATAAGATTAGGGCCTAGGAGTAGGTCCAACGTCTAAAATACGTTAAAACCCAAGTATGGATACAAGGGTTAACAGATAAACTTTCCGGAAGCTAAACTATGCACTAAAAAGCACCCGAAACTTATCTAAAATGCTGAAATCGGCATAATTCAGCAACAATTCAGCTATAATAAGCTTTTAAGCACATTAATATCATGCAAAATTTATGTTTTATTGTCCAATATAACTTTCAAAGTGTTGGGAAATAAAACTGCCACAAAAAGTGCTTCATACTTAGTGAAACTGCGCAATTCAGCACTTTAACGAACCATAACGAACCGAACAACCGGACAATAACTGGGACATCAAAATTTGACTAGAAGTATTGTTTTTATGATATTAAAGTAGTATTGATTCTAGAACACCTTAAAAATAATAAAAACACCTAAACACACTTAAACTTACTTAAGCCTTATCATATGCACTTTAAACCTTCAACTTCCAAAATTTTACCTTTTACCCCCCCCCTTCCACCAAATCCGGCCCTATGGGTCCCACATGGGGATTTTATTTTAGATTATATTAGATCTTATGCTAAAGAATATTCTACAAATATACCATAAAGTAGATATGGAGAATCTTTATAAATCTTACACTAATCACACTCACATTCACTTCACCTTCTCCCTTGTGTCTTCTTCCTTGCTCTCGGCTCAAACCCACACACATACACCCACCATTTTCACTTCATTTACTAGCAATCCAAGGCCATTAGAAGGTGTAAGAAGCTCATTTAGGAAGGTGTATGGTGCTAGAACTTGAAGGACCACCATGTAGAGCTTTTAACCTCTTGATTTCTTCTTTGTTCATCACCTTCATTTTGTGCCACTTCCCTAGCCATTAGAGCTAGTAGTAAGCTTCTTGATCACTAATTTAAGTCATGTTTATGTTATGTACAAGTTTCACCATCTAAACAACTTAACTTCTAATGTTAAAAATAAGAAGATCTAACATATTCATGAAGAAAATAAGTGATTGCATGAAATTTTAGTGTATGTAATGAAGTTGTTGATGTAGTATCTTGTGTTTATGATTAGATCAAGTATGATAAAGCTAGGATCTACCAAGTTTAAGCATGGATCTTGAAGGATCCATGGTTAAACTTGAAGGAGAACATATGAAGCATAATGTGAACTTGAAATATGAATTTTGTGCATAAACTTGTAGTTTTGAAGTGGTAAAGTATGTGTAGAACTATTTTTTGAAACTAAAACTCATGGAAAGTTTGTTAAAAATATAACATAAAGATTATTTTGAAAGATCCATGGGTAAGCATGAGATTTAAAAAAAAAACAATAATCTTCCTAATAAACATAAAAGTGGTTTTAGAAACATGATTTACAAACTTTGAAACCATTAAACTCATGGATGAGTTGGTTAGTAAAATAAAGTCTTATAAAAAGTTGGTTAAGAATTTACAAGAACACCTATTTTGGAAAGATCACCTTATGTAAAGTGTAGATCTAAAAGACTACACATGTTTAACAAGAATCAAGTTCACTATGATGTTTCATATAAAGAAATTAGTATATGTTGTTGATGATTGTTGTTGAAAATTGTTTTGATGATTGAAAAGAAAATAAACACATGTTTTGAAAACATGGGAAACCTCCATTTTTAGGGGAAACTATGTCAAAATTTTTATAAAATTTTGACACTTAGAAAAATATAAGTTTTGGTGAAACTTATTCCCTAAAAATTCACCTAAAAATATTTACCAAGGTTTCCCTAATTTTTGTGTAAATTTCAAGTTATGAAATGATGATTTCTTCAAGATAAAAATTGATATTAAATATGTATATTTTGAGGAGAATATATATATATATATATATATATATATATATTGATCACCAAACTTTGTGTTAAGTGTACATTATGTGTAGTATATGTAGTAGTGTATTAGGACTTGAAAATACACTAAATATTCCTAAGGAGTAAAAATACAAAATACACATACAACATGCATGGACAAATACAAGAAAATATATTTATGAAAATATATTTCTTAATATATTATTTAACTTGGACGAGTTATGAACTTAAAATATATTTTTGGACGAAAATATATAACTCGGGTGGATAACAAGAATAAACACATATATATTTCATAGCATGACAAAATATATATATTTCGTACAAGTCTTAAAAATATATTATTTTTAAGAAATATAATCTGGAAAGCAATAAAAATCAAAGTCTTGATTTTTTGTGAAAAATACAAAATACTTATATTTATTTTTGGGAAAATAATATAAGTAAGATACATAGTTAAAAATATAAATTATTTTTAACAACAAAAAACACATACATAAAAGATAGTGACTTGTACTTGTGCGATACAAGTCTAGTGACTAACGTTAATAGAACACGTATAGGTCACGACGCTATAAAACCAACCGGTGAAGTTTACGGCTAAGGATACGCAAAGTTGTGAGTTCATGTCCCTACTTTTAAACTTTTACTTGTTTTCTAAACTTGGGGAAAATACATGTGTTATGGTATGTTGAATACGAAAACTAAGGAATGATACTTTAGATCATGTCACAAATAGGGTACTATAAGCACCATTAATCAACGTATACATTTAGACTGCGGAACAGAAGGGTTAGATCTAATGGGTTTCAGGCAACCCAACTCTTGGCCTACTTCTACCAATGAGTGCTTTTGTGTCTCTGTCGATCTCGACAAAAATGCCTAGGTTTGGTGGCTTCCTATGTCGTGTCACATGTTAATGGCCTTGCAAACCATTAGCGATCTCAATTTCCTTACATTTACAGAAGTACATGTTTCAGTACAATTAAATACCATGTTTTCATTCAAGTATATAAACATGCAATACAAAAACTACATGAATTCACACCAAGATTATGTTGACGATTTTCCAAAAACTCACATGTATTTCAGGTAACTAAAGTGGACGTGCGCGCGGTCTTACTCTTGCTCCAAGATGTCACTTTTGTTTTAGTCGTGCTGTGTTAAGACTCCGATGCCTGTTTTTGTGGGATTTGGTTTCTATATCCCATCTTGTGTGAGATATAAGAATCAAACCTACATGTTTGTCTTTTAAATAAGGTGTAAACTTTTCAGACAATATGTTGTCTTGTGATGTAAACACTTAACCTATGCAATGTTTTAATTATGTAATGATAATGGGATTTGGAGTTATTTTACGAGCATGTAGTATGTTTACCTTTCGTATGCAATGAGAACCTTTCAGGATCACACCTCGTGCTTCCGCCTTAGAAAGGTGTGTGGCATCATATTTGTTTTGATAAACTATTTAACTATTATGACTGTTCAATATGATTGGTGGCTTGATCCTGGTCAGTCACACGTCTCGCGGTAATACTCCGCACGTGGAAATTTGAGGGTGTGACAATGGAGGCCCTAGATGAGTGCCATGTATACCTTAGGTATGTTCTTTATTAATATGATTTAAGGTATTATCATTATAACAAGTTGGAGACTGTGGAAAGTTAGGAATGAGATGATTTTTTCAAGTAAAGCTCCTAAAGTGGTGGATATTCTTTCGGATGTCAAAGTCTTGGGGTTCCTTTGGTATAATAATAGGGTGAGAAGGGGATCGATGGGAGAAATGGTGTAATTTTGATATAATGTAATTGTATTGCTCATTTTTCGGCTTCTTATTTCATCTTGGAATAGGTTGCTGTGTTGTTTATGAAATATGATCTTAAAAAAAAAAATGTTCCTTATTAGATAGGATAGATTCTTATTTCAAATATTGAAACCACTATAGTTATTGTATTATGTTACTTTCTATTAATAAAATTCAAACATTTGCATATTTAAGTTTTCAAGCTTGTAGGATACATAATTAATAAAACTCTAAAAATATTCTTCGTATTCTTGTTATTCTAAATTTCTAATAACTATTTTTTATATTAAATTGCATTTCAATTATTCATTTCAATTTTGAATTAATATAATATTCTTATAGCAATACTTTGACTTGAAATAGATATAAAATTATTTATTCGATTCAATTATGATTTAACAAAAATGAGCTTCTGATTCAGTAATTGTTATAATTATTACGGGGGACAGAGCGCCCTGTGATAGCTCATCCACCACACGTGGATCCATCACGCACACCTCCGTCACCAATCTTCAAAACGCGTGGAACCCAAAACGCGTCAAATGTTTAACGCGTTGAAGATTTGAAAAATTGGAACGTTGTGACATTTGACCGTTGAATTGGACCATTTGGAGTTAAAAAAACTTAAATAACCTATATATATTTCACACATTAATCATAAATTTAAACCATTTCACCAACAACAAAACATATATCACACATTCTACAAACGTCTTCCGACAATGAGACGCTTGAGTTTTTTGAGAAGGTGTATAACGCACTTGAAGCAAGTTCGAGCCGCCCAAAGAAGAAAATGGTGGATCGTGATCGTATACATGCCAATGAAGTGTTAATGAACGATTATTTTGTGGAGAATCTGGTCTACAATATCGAAATGTTTAGAGACCAGTTTCGTTTACCAAGAGAATTATTTTTAAAGATTGTTGGAGACATCGAAGCAAGAGAAGAAGGGTTTCAAGAACGTTACGACGTGAGGGGTAAACGCAGTTTCACGCCGATACAAAAATGCACATCCGCCATGATGAAATTGATGAATACATAGCAATGTCGGACAGAACTTCACGTGAATGTTTGCAATTTTTTTGTAACGCGATCATTAAATTGTATGGTAAAGAGTTTTTACGTAAACCGACGAGACACGACATCTCACGTATTTACGCCGCACATGAGGCTAGATGGCATTTTCCAGGGATGCTCAGTAGCATCGATTGTACACATATCGAATGGAGAAATTGTCCAAGAGAGTTGCGAGGGACGTATGTTAGGGGTGATGTCAAAAGACCAACCATCATACTTGAAGCGGTGACGTCGAATGATTTATGGTTTTGGCATTCATATTTTGGTGTTCCAGGTTCAAACAACGACATCAATGTTTTGCACACGTCGTCGTTGTTTCAAACCGTAACAGATGGTACCGCACCCTTCTGTCCACTCTATGTTAACGGAAGATATTACAGACGAGACTTTCTTCTTTTAGATGGTATCTACCCATCATGGTCTGTTTTTGTGAAATCCCCTTCATTTCTTATCGAGGTTAAAGAAAAGGCATTCAAAAGGTTGCAAGAATCGGCAAGAAAAGATGTTGAAGGGCCTTTTGGTGTTTTAAATGGTAGATGTGGCATACTAAACCGACCGGTTCGTGCGATGAATAAGAAAACAATACATAGCATAGTATATGCATGTATCATATTGCACAATATGCTAATCGAAGAAGATGGACGTGCAATATCTCCAGATTGGGTGCCGGATCCTTCTACACAAGTTCCCGTTCCTGAAAATGTCCAACAAGACTTCCTGATTCGGACGAGTAGTAGGTTTTCTTTATGCATGTTTTTATTTTTATTGTAGTCTAAAATATTTCTAGAAATATTGTTTTTAATTTAAAAACAGAAAAAAAAAATAGGTCGTGAGTGATGGAATTCCATGACAAGTGATGGACATTTCCACTAAAATCCATCACTAGTGATGGAATAATGCTTGATGACATGGTGGAACTTGATTGCAAGTTGTGAGTGATGAGTGATGAACGCCCTTACCCCTTATTATTGTTGTTGTTATTGTTATTTAAGTATTTTAGAAAAAAATTAAGGTTTACAATTTTCGGTAGATGAAATTAAATCAGTTTGAAGTTAGTATTGTACTGTGTTTTGCGAACACGAATAGAACGCTTACAAATATTGCTCATTAGTAATGATTATGTATTTAAATCATGTAAGAAGTGCAAGTTAACTTAAAAAAAGCACTAATGAAATACTACAGTCGTGATTTGATTTCTAATAACAGATAAGTGCTGTATTTGCATATTAGTTAGTAGTTTATAGACCCGTGTGGTATACGGGTTTAATGATAATATGTAATTTAACTTTTATAAGGGGGGTAGGGGTAGAATAACTCACAAACAATTCCATCACTCACAACGTCCAATCAGGTTCTGCCATGTCATCAACCATTATTTCCATCACTCACACCCTTTTTTGCTGGAAATGGTCATCATTTGTACAAATTCCGTCACTCACTAATTTTTTTATTTTTTATTTTTTATTTTTTTACATTATAAATTCTGTTTTTTATAAAACTATAAACTGTTTTTTTTAAACTGAAAACTGTTTTTTTAAATTCTGTTTTTTTATAAAACTGTAAACTGTTTTTTTTTAAATCTGTTTTTTTATAAAACTGAAAACTGTTTTTTTAATCTGTTTTTTTATAAAAAGGTAAACTGTTTTTTTAAAAACAGTTTTTTTAAAATGGTTTTTCAAAGGTGTTTTTAATAAAATGGTTCTTCGTACCCGAACCTCTTTTTTCGAACCTCTTTTTTGCGGGATTTTTCTTCGTACCCGAACCTCTTTTTTTCGAACCCGCACCTCTCTTGCTTGAACCTTCCATGTTTGTTGTAAAATTATGTAAATTGACTTGCAGAATTTTTGGAATGAAATGGAGGATTTTTTGATTTTTTGGAGTGAGTGGGAGAAGGTTTGATGGAATTTATATAAAAAACCTTCAAAAAATAAACACCCCCAAGTTCCAATCTCACCCCCAACGGTCAAGTTCCAAACATTCAAATCATTTTTCACGCGTGCTTTTTTCCACGCGTTCTCCTTTCCACGCGTGGTGGATGTGGGCGGCGGCGGTGTGCAATACTCCACAACGAGTGATGGTTACTCCATCACGTACCACCCCGGGTCCTCTGAAGCGTTAACAAATGTACATGTATTTTTTTATTAGATCAAACAATAATAAATGAATGTCCACGTTGTCTTCTATAAAGATGTAAACACTTCTTTATACATGACATTTGTAGTTTTGTTTGTTATTTGACCATTTTCATGGAGTATCAATAGCTTAAGGCCATCTCTACTTTTAACTCTTGACAATGCCACATACAGTTGGCCATGTGTGAAAACTGATTGTTTTAGAAACAAACCAACCTTCAACAGCGATTGTTCTTGACTTTTATTAATAGTCATAGTAAAACAAACAGCGAGAGGAAACTGACTCCTTTGAAATTTAAACGGGATTCTTTTGTTTGTTGGTATTAATTAAAATCTAGGGATAAACATTTAAGCGCCAATATTACTTCCAGGAAAGATTTGTGCCTCAACAACGCGTTCGGCCT
>JARYGA010001467.1:0-66036 GCA_030545235.1 Helianthus tuberosus | reverse complement strand
CTCATAGTAGTTACCACCCTTCGACTTAGGTTTGCATTTCTACACACAAAATAAAATTGCCATGATATTTCGATGAACGTTTGAGGTTGAATATGAAAGTGTGATAGCTGTAATAAGACAGTTGTAATCTTTGTGTGGTCAAGTGAAAATAAATACTCATCGGTTGGACAACCGAAAGTGAAGTCCAAAGGGTAGAAGAAGAAAATGACATATTTCTTTCCAATATAATCGGGGAGCTTAACCTGTGTTTGCATTGTTCCTAAAGTTAAACAAAAGTTCCATTTTTTTCAAATTTCAACGACTTGTGTGACTAATATTATCATTATCATAGTATTAAAAATACAACTTTAGGAAACTAATTTTGTAAATCTTGACCATTCATTTTGATCTAAGGGTTTACATTGATTAGAACTCTACCCATAACCTAAGGTTGCCACATTCTAACCCAGTCAACAACTGTCTTGTCTAGGGTTTTCTCTGCTTGCCACGCATGTCTTCTGCTCTGTCCACCAGATCTCCACATCCGACCTCCACTACCACTTTGGTTGGTTCATATGGTGCACAACTGATTCCACTTCCTTCTTCATTTCGTTTCGCCATCACAGAAACCGACCAGTTGTGACGGTCTCACACATTAGGCCACGATGAATGATGACAGCGGCTAGTTATTATAATTTATAGTATAAAACTGTTGATGCACGAGAATGTCTGTTGACTACATCTTCATCAAGTCTTATATTAAAGAAAGTCAAGAATGGATCTTAAATGTCAAATTAGGGTTTTATTTAGTGATTTAGAAAGTGTTTTAGAGGGTTCCGTTTGAAACCAAAGTTTGAACAAGGGTTCCGTTTGAACTGAGGGTTCCGTTTGAATCTATTGTTTGAAACCGTAGGGTTCCGTTTGAACCAAGTTCAAACGGAAGGGTCTTGTATCTATAAATAGGTGTGTAGTTGTCACATTTCAAACGGAACGGTAGGAGGTCATTGTGCAAGTCACGAAGTGCTGTCGGATTTTCATCAGAAAACATTGTAAAAGCACACGGTTGATAATAGAAAGAAAGATTAAAGGATTAAAGCTGTTTTGGACGTTATGTGCATTGATTCCGCCTTTACACATGATGTTGAACTACCTTAACTGACTTTTAGGGTCACGTACACGATCCAACAAGTGGTATCAGAGCTCAGGACGAGGAGTTCATACCGAATACAGCTTGAAATCATCGGATTATCTCACTTCTACCTTTCTTTTCTGTTTTAAACTGTTCTCGTGGTTAAAATGACTTGAAACGATCACATAACAAACGAAATCTACTAATAACTAATCCTTGAAAGTTTGAAATCAAAATTCGACCTAAAACCGATCTAAATCGTTCATACCGTTTGAAAAATTTCGCAAATTAATGACGTCATCGTTTGAAATTGACTCCATCGTTTGAATTTGACTCTATCGTTTGAAATTGGATACTATCGTTTGAAAAAAATTTTATCCAATCGTTTGAAACTGTCGTTTGAACAGTTTATCGTTTGAACTGATCGTTTGAGAGGTGTGTCGTTTGAACTTTTATCGTTTGAAACTATTGATTCAAACGGAACAGTCATCGTTTGAATCTTTATCGTTTGAAACTAGTTATCGTTTGAAACTAGTTGATCGTTTGAAGTTGATTGTTTGAGTTGGTCGTTTGAAATCATCTATCGTTTGAAATAGTTATCGTTTGAAAAATTGTTGTTTGAAACTTTTGATATTTCAAACGAAACAGACTATTCCGTTTGAACAGGTTTCTTATAATTTTTAAAAACCAAAATTTGTCTAAGTGTTGTTTGATTTTACAGGTACATTCACAAATGGGTGATATTTTCTTAAACCCGTTTAGCGACATGTACGCGTTCGCTGGAGATTCCGGAAACAATGATGCTTCATCAAGCAATGTGAATGATAACCCACCAAAAGAGAAGAAAAAGGAAGCTTGGGAGTCGGAAAGTGCCTTTGGAACGTTCAATAAACCTCCAAAGCTAATGGCTATCGAGGAGTACAGTCGTTGGTCCAAAAAGTTTGAAGATTGGATGATGGCATTCGCGTTTACAAGCTGGAAAAGTCTGAAAAATGGTTATGACCAAGGAAACAAGAATGGAGAAGTTTTAACAGGATCTGATGAGATTGATTCATTCGTAGCCGAACAAAAGTGTGTGGCGTTGTTATTTCAGTCTGTTCGGGAGGATATCATCTCATTGATAGACTATAAAAATGCTAAAGATCTTTGGGCAAAGTTGGAAAAGAAATGTGTCGGTAGTCAAGAAATTAAGAAAAACAAAAAGAAACTTCTTAGAAAAGAATTTGATCTGTTTGGTTGTATAAAGAACGAGTCAGTGTGTAAAATGATAGAACGGTTCGGTCATCTGAAGCTGGAATTAGTAAGACATGAGATTGACATTCCTGAAGAAGATCTTATCGACAAATTGTTCGATTCGTTGCCTGACGAGATGGATTGGAGATATTATGCGCTGATGCTGAAGAATACCATCAAAGAACCAGAAAAGCTGACATTAGATTTGCTGATTGAAAAACTCGAGAGTCACGAGTTGGAGTTGAAAAAGACGTACAAAGTTAATCATTCATCTTATCAGCAGAATCTGGATCTATACTATCCAAAGAGCATGATGCCGAAAGCTACTTCACCAAAAACTGCATTTTCTGCTGAAAATGTGTCGACAGCCGGCAAAGAAAGTCAAAGTGGTCAAAGCAGTGGAAGTCACAGTGGTTTTCACAGTGGATCTTCATTTTCTGGAAATGCTGATGCAAAGAATCGTTTTCAATGCAATATTGCAATCGACTTGAAGAATGCTCAAAATTTTGATGAAGAGTCGGCAAAGCAACAAATGATCTTTCTAGCATCGGTGTTGGAATCGTATGAAGGATTGGTAGCTGGGAAGATTGGCAATACAAATCTGACAAAAGAAGATTACGATCAGATTGATCCGGAGGAAATGGAACTGATCGATATTCGTTGGGCTATGGCAAGTGCTGTTCGTCGTGCACAAAGATTCATGGAAATTACTGGCAGAAAAACAATTGGTGGTGCTTCTACTAAGCTGGGGTTCGATAAATCCAAAGTGACATGCTTCAAATGTAAGCAGAAGGGTCACTTCAAGAGAGAATGCCGAAATGCTTATGTTGATGAGTCGGAGAATCCTTTCAGAGATGATTACTACAAGAAGGCGATTTATCACCAGAATAAATCCGAGCCGCCTAGATTGAAGCAGGTTGAAGACAACAGAGAGAAATCTAGAGCTCTTGCAGTGATTTATGATGATGAGGGATATGATTGGAGTCAAGAGGTTCTACCAGAAGAAGATGCGGTTGGTTACGCATTCATGGCGAAAAATGAACCTATTCCATGGAAAGATGAGAGAACTGAACAGCAGAAGTATAAATACAGAAAGATGATCTCAGAAAACAAAATTACTAGACTTTCTCGTATATATTTGGATGCAAAAAGAGCCAACAGATGGGATCCAGACAGAGAGTGTTATCTTGATGAGTATGGAAATATTGCAGTTGATCACAAAACTCTCGATATAGAAGTCTTAATCATGGAAATGAAAGAAAATGATGAGTATTGGCAACACAAATGGTGGGGAACTCCAACTTCGAAAATGATTGAAGAGGAGAAAGAGGAGAAAGAAAGAAAGGAGAAAGAAGAGATAGAAGGAAAAGAATTCAAGAAGATTGATACTGGAGTTATCGATACTACGCAGGAGTTGACTGCAGAGAATCTGGGAAAAATGGCTGACAAAGTGCTAGCTGCCAAAGCACTTGAGGTAGACTCTAACTCCGTGTCTGAGTCAAAAAGCCAGGTCAGTTCAGATGTGTCAACAAATGCGTCAGGTAAAAAGATTGAAGGAAATGCTGATTGCAAAAATTGCAACAAAAATTGCAAATTTTGTAGCACAGTCACATATCTCAACATTAAGAAAGTTGAAGATCTGACAGCTAAGGTCAGAAATGTTGAGAATCAGATACTTGATCGTGACAAAACGGTTAGAGCTTCAACTGAACGGATAAAAGAATTAACTAAACAAATGGAAACTGATAAAATTGATCATGACAAAATTAAACAAGAAAATGAAAAGTTGATTCTTGAAAACCGTCAGATTTCTTAAAAATTTGAGAAACTCAAAAGCACAATGAAAGATTGTGATGATCGAAATGGTAAAACTTTTAAAGAAAATGAACATTTAAAAGCAGTGCTTAGAGTTAAAGAAGAATCAATCAACAAACAACTGGATGAAATCGCTAAATTGAAACTTAAAGTTCAAGAGGCTGTAATCGAAAACGAGCGAATCCAGTTGAAGCTTAACAGTTACAGCTCCGCAAGCTTTGTTTTGCAACATATCATTCCCAAACCCATCGGGAAAGATAAAGCGGGCGAAGATGTGTATTCTGATGGAACTGGGGTGGGTTTTCATCAAGTACCACCACCTGTTCTTCATAATTACACTAAAAAGCAGTCTGGGTTGGTTGAAATTGAAGAAGAAAAAGAAGTTAAACTTCCGGAGAACATTGATGTTACTTTTTCTACATCATCTGATGAGAGTGTTCAGACAGAGATTGTTAAGAGCACAGCTGAAAGTGTTTTGAATAGTGATTCAGCTGAAGATGATGGATGTTTCTTGGACAAATACATTCAGAAATCAAAGTCCAAAAACAACTTAAGTGATGAACCGGGTCTTGTGATGTACAAGATGGCTGGATCTGATAAGTTGTATTCGGATTCTGAATTTCCCATTGAGAATGTTAATGTGAAAAAGTTGACGAATGTTTTCAAATTGGTTGAAGTTGAGTTGTCAGAAGTGAACAGTTTGTGTCAAACAAAAAGGCAAATGAATTTTGAGAAAGATAAAGCTTATTACAAAAAGCCTGTTGTTCCACCACGTTTTTATAATAACAATCGAAACAATTGGTCGGGTAGTTATCGGGGTGGTAATAGTTATCAGAAAAAGAGTTTTCAAAACAAGAGGTTTGCTGAAAAGAAGGTGTTTGTGAACAGTTCAAGTTCACGTTCTGATGAAGAGAATGAAATTTTTTTCAAAATCAAATAAAGAGTTCTTTGAGAAAAGAGCTTCACATTATCAGTCTGAAGGCACAAGTCTAGGTGTTGATACTCGAACATGTTTTAGATGTAATCAAGTGGGTCACATTGCACGAAAGTGTACTAATGTGAAGCCTAAGACTGAGACTGTGAAGTTTCAACAGAAGAAAGTTGATGTGAAGGGTAAAGCACCAATCGTTGTTGAGAAAAAGAGTGTGAAACATAACAACATCAAAGTAAAAAATGAACCTGTAAAGAAAGTGGTAACTAAAAATGACAAGTTTTATAAACAGGTTGCATTATCTCAACAAGTTTGGAAACCAAAAACTGAAATGAAAATTTCAACTTCTGAAGTGAAAAAGGCTGATGAATCAATTTCGGTTGATTATGATGCAAATTTTCCACCTTTGAAGGCTGAAAATTTCAAAATTCAAGTTGCTAGAGTCAAGGTTACACCTAAGGCTGATGAGGCCTGGGTGGACACCATGTTCGAATAAGTAGTTTGAATTGCCGGAGCTTCCTGGATTGCGAAGCATGAATCGGCATCTTTATTGAAATGTTTTAAAATCAACTTGTGGTATGTGCAGGATCTTCCAAGAGCCATTTCAAGATGGATCATGGATAGTGGCGCATCTCGACATATGACAGGAAAAACTGCATTGCTATATGATGTGAGGAATATCAATGGTGGTTATGTGGGATTTGCTGGTCATGAAGGTGGTAGAATTGTTGGTGAAGGAACGTTATCCAATGGGATTGTGACGTTTGAGAGAGTTAACTACATCACTGAGCTGGAGAACAATCTGCTTAGTATCTCGCAGATTTGTGACAATCAGTATACTACTCACTTCACTGATAAAGAGTGTTTGATTTTGAAACCTGGTTTTGTTGTTCCTGAAGAATGGATTATTATGAGGGCACCAAGAGTGAATGATTTATATGTGTTAGATATGTCTGTAGCAACTACAACTACTGGTCAAGCACATTGTTTCGTGTCTAGAGCAACTGAGAAAGAATCAAGATTGTGGCACCGAAAGATGGGGCATATTCACCTAAGGAAGATGAATCACTTGGTGCACAATGATTTGGTATTGGGAGTTAATATCAAAGGTTTTCATCTGGAAGGGGAGTGCATTAGCTGCATCAAAGGCAAGCAGAAGAAAAAGTCACACCCTACAAAGCAAGTCAATTCAGTTTCGAGACCGCTGGAAAGACTTCACATGGATTTGTTTGGTCCTGTGAATGTCAAAAGTATTACAGGAGATTACTATTGTTTGGTCGTTACTGATGATTATTCCAGATTTTCATGGGTTTCTTTCTTGAAGACGAAAGATGAAGCATTTGACAGTTTGATGGGTCTGTTCAGAAAGATTGAGAATTTGTACCAAAGGCGTATCAAGAAAATTCGAAGTGATAATGGTACTGAATTCAAGAACAGCAACATGGAAGAATTTTGTGATGAAAGAGGTATTTTGCATGAGTTTAGTGCTCCGTACACTCCGCAGCAGAATGGAGTCGCAGAACGCAAAAACCGGACGCTAATCGAGACGGCTAGAACTATGCTCGCAGATTCAAAGTTACCGATTAATTTTTGGGCTGAAGCTGTTTCCGCCGCATGCTATACGCTCAACAGGGTTCTCACTGTCAAGAAGTTCAACAAAACATGCTTTGAGCTAATCAATAATCGCAAACCGAATTTGAAGTATCTAGAACCGTTCGGGTCACCTTGTACGGTTATAGAGCCTCATGGAAAGTTTGGTCCGAAGAGCATTGAGGGAATATTTTTTGGTTATTCAAATCCGTTGAGACGTGTCTTCGTTCCAAGTGAGAAGCGGATTATTGAAGCTGCAAATGTTGAATGTCAAGGTTATACTATGCCGCCGCAGAATCCTGGTGATTCATGGCGTTATCATTATGATAAACTTTGGGATTCGTTTGACATGAGAGAAGAATCAGAGGAAGATGAAGATTTCTTTGATGAGTTGGATATTTTGCGTGAATATGAGTCACAACTAAGGTTTCCAGCTGAGTATTCGAGGAGACCACGGGAAACTTCAAATGATGATGAAGTAGGTCCAAGTAATGCTGGTGAACATGATGATGTCCAACAGAATGAAGTTGCTCAGGATAATCAGTCGGCTCAGAATGATAATCTAGAAGCTGAAAATATGCCAGTCTTTGATCATGGTGATTCAGATTCTGAGGGGGAGCAAATTCAGTTTTCAAGTCAAACAAACCAAGTTGGTGAACAAGATGCAGAGCAGAATGTTACTAATCTGGAGGGAAATGTAGATGTTCCAAGCGAAGTGATGCCGCGAACTTTTTCATATCATCCAGAGGAGTTGATCATAGGAGATTTGCAGAAGTTGCTCCTTTACAAACTGAATTCTCATTAAGTTGATAAAGGGCTTACATGATCATAGGAGAAAGGCGTTCGCACTCGAAATCAGATTGATAAAGGGCTTACATGTTTTTATACAAAAGTTGCTCCTTTACAAACTGAATTCGCATTAAGTTGTTTTATCTCGCAGGTTGAGCCAAGAACTTACAAAGAGGCGCTTACTGAAGACTCTTGGGTCAATGCAATGCAGGAGGAACTTAGTCAATTCGAGAAATTGGGAGTGTGGAAGTTAGTTGATTTGCCGGATGGTCATAGGAAAATTAACACCAAGTGGGTGTTTAAGTGTAAGAGAGACGATAGAGGAGTTGTCGTAAGGAACAAAGCTCGACTCGTTGTTCAGGGATTTAGTCAACAGGAGGGAATTGATTTTACCGAAGTCTATGCTCCTGTAGCACGACTAGAGGCGATCAGAATTTTCCTAGCATTTGCGTCTTGGAAGAACTTCAAAGTTTATCAGTTAGATGTTAAATCGGCGTTTCTTTACGGGAAGGTCAAAGAGGAGGTTTATGTCGGTCAGCCACCGGGCTTTACCGATCCAATCCACAAAAACAAGGTCTACTTATTGGACAAAGCGCTGTATGGTTTACACCAGGCCCCGAGAGCTTGGTACGAGACTTTGTCTCAACACCTACTAGCCAACAAGTTCATTCGTGGAAAAGTGGATGCCACTCTCTTCACTAAAGAGGTCGATGGTCATCTTCTGATAGTTCAGATTTATGTGGACGATATAATCTTTGGGTCGACAAATGAAAATCTATGCAAAGATTTTGAATCAGTGATGAAGCAGAAGTTTGAAATGTCATCAATGGGGGAGATGAAATTCTTTCTGGGATTGCAAGTTGAACAACTTCCTGAAGGAATTTTCATTCATCAGTCAAAGTATGTTCATGATATTCTAGAGAAATTTGGGATGTCAGGATCTACTCCAGCTGCTACCCCACTTGCAACAAATCATGGGATTCACCCAGATCTCACCGGAGACAGGGCTGATGAAACATTTTACAGATCCATGATAGGTTCATTAATGTACCTAACTGCTTCACGTCCTGATATTATGTACCCAACGTGCCTCGCAGCAAGATTTCAGTCTAACCCGAGAGCATCGCATATGATCATTGTGAAGAGGATATTGCGCTACCTGAAAGGAACTCCTTCATTGGGGTTGTGGTATCCTAGAAAAGGCGATTTTACGCTCGAAGGGTATTCCGATTCGGATTTCGGATGCTGCAAAGTCAATTCAAAATCAACAACTGCAGGATGCCAGTTCTTTGGTCCTAGATTGGTTACCTGGCAGTGTAAGAAACAAACGTCTGTGGCGTTATCTACTTGTGAAGCGGAGTATGTTTCTGCTAGCAGTTGCTGCTCTCAGATCTTGTGGATACAGCAACAGATGCGCGACTACGGTTTGCAGTTTCTTAACACACCTCTTTTTGTTGATAATGAGGCCGCAATAAATATAACTAAAAATCCAGTACATCACGCTAAAACTAAACACATAGAAATTCGTCATCACTTTATTCGTGATTGCTTTGAGAAAAAGTTGATACGAATTGAGAAAATCCACACCGACGAACAGAAAGCTGATTTACATACCAAAGCTTTTGATAAAAATCGGTTTAAATATTTGTTAAAACTGAATGGTATGAAGCTTCTGTCGGTGTCGGATGGCATAATTGGCGTTGATGAGAGTACTGTTGCGGATGAAGATGAGAAACAATCTGCAATGGTTTGTCAAATTTTTACTTGTTTTGGTATTTAGGGGGAGTAGATGTTTGTACATAGTTTATTTTCAGAAAATACAAAAACAGTAAAAAATGCAAAAATACAAAAACATGATAAAATGAAAAAGAGCTTGTGTATATGGGGAAAATGATAGTACATCAGCTAGACGATTACAGTATGCTAAAGATTTGGAAAGTATAAAAGAGTTAAACAGTCTCACTAATGATGTGTCGATAGGTTTTCACACATTTAGTAAATTCATTCGGGATATAAACCTAAATTCAAACTTGTGAATTCGTGGGGAACACTACTTGGATATATAGGTAACCCCTGAAATCTCGTTTGAAAGGTCTCTTAATCTGATATACTAGGTCTTTATACTCAATGATGTCTGGGGTATTATTCCGGGACTTCTGCTGAACGGTAGTTCTGACCTAGTCCCTGGCTAATACTTGCTGCAATGCTTGAAACACAGCATTAAACCCTCAGCATGCTGAAACAATAAAATTGATATATGCTGCTGTTGTAAGCAAAAAGATCCTCTAAAGGGGACACACCGAAAAGTCAAAGCTGATATCTCTCTGCGTATACGGAAGTATCGACCTGAGATCCCTCGGCCCTCGCATACCTAAATTATATACAGATATCATTGTAGTATTCTCACCTGTAAGATTGATTATTGAGATTCTGGATACGGGAGTATATTCAAGAGGTGGGACACATGAATGATCTAAGTTCTTAATTCATCTAAATCGTATCCTGAGTAAATTGAAATTTGTGTGGGAATTTAAGATGGATCAGTATATTGACAATCGAGGTGAATTGTTTAAATCTGAGTATGTAATGTAGCTTAACGGTACTTGTGATTTGTCTGAAAAGCTGATATGATTCCCTGACACGCTCACCAAAAATATGTTTGTAAATAGTTTACTTTGTTTAATTTCTGCAATTTAAGTTTTCTGTATTTCATTTCTTAGTTCAGAACACTTTGATAAAATCCAAAAAGATTTTATTTCTGCTTTATTTTCTGACAAACCAAAGTGGAGAGTTGATTGTTGGATTCTCAGATGTTTGAAGCAGATACAGGAGATTCTGGACTGAAGAATGAGGAGAGCTTACTTTGAAGAAGTTTGAATTTTTTGAAATGTTAAAAACAAGTTCATTAATTTGATACTTGTTATTTTCAGAAAATGTTTGAAATTGTTGTTTTAAAATCAGTGTGTGTCGTAAATTGATCAACCAAGGTCATTAATTTGGACTTGGTAGATTAATCAAGTAATCAGGGTCATTAACTTGGATCTGAATACTTGAGTGGATTTCTAAAACTGATTAAGTTTGTTTTTTGTGATCGAAAAGATAGAATTGTAATGTTTGTTGGTTAAGTAACAGATTTGGTCTTCATTATTCCCAATGGAAGCAAATTGTCAAAGCTTGAACCAGATATCTCAGATTCAGCATATCGAGAGGGGGAGTCTATGAAAGGGGGAGTCTGGATCAACAGTATATGGGAGTATGAAGATAAAGTGCTTATGATGAAAAGACAGAGTTAGAGAAAAAGTCTAAGATTGAAGACTCAGGAGCTGAAGACTACGTCAACATCCAAGGGGGAGTCTGTTGATGCACGAGAATGTCTGTTGACTACATCTTCATCAAGTCTTATATTAAAGAAAGTCAAGAATGGATCTTAAATGTCAAATTAGGGTTTTATTTAGTGATTTAGAAAGTGTTTTAGAGGGTTCCGTTTGAAACCAAAGTTTGAACAAGGGTTCCGTTTGAACTGAGGGTTCCGTTTGAATCTATTGTTTGAAACCGTAGGGTTCCGTTTGAACCAAGTTCAAACGGAAGGGTCTTGTATCTATAAATAGGTGTGTAGTTGTCACATTTCAAACGGAACGGTAGGAGGTCATTGTGCAAGTCACGAAGTGCTGTCGGATTTTCATCAGAAAACATTGTAAAAGCACACGGTTGATAATAGAAAGAAAGATTAAAGGATTAAAGCTGTTTTGGACGTTATGTGCATTGATTCCGCCTTTACACATGATGTTGAACTACCTTAACTGACTTTCAGGGTCACGTACACGATCCAACAAAAACAGTGAGCTAACTTAATAGAAAAATTAGGGTTAAGTTTCTATGTATAAATTTGCATTTATATACATAGTACAGAACAATGAGCTAACTTAATAGACAAAGGGTTGAGTTTCTATGTATAAATTTGCGTTTATATACATTATTCTAATCTTGTGTATTACGTAAAAATTATATATATACGCATAAATGTAATTCACATTGTTGAATATAATATTGATATAACAAATCATAATTTATGCATATTCTGGTATCTAATCTAACTTATAATAAAAGAATTCAAATAATGTCACATGGCATTCTCTCCTTCAACCTCATAAATTTTATCTATTTTTTTAATAAATTTCTTTTAGTTTTAATATTAATATTAATTAATAACCAATATATAGATATCACTTATTTTTATCCTCATATTTATCTAAAAATAGTAAATAACTTCAATTTTGCAATTTAGACCCTTTGTTTTTTACTTTTAACCCAAAGTTTTTCATCTTTTGCAATTTAATCCCAACTCTTTTTTATTTTCAATTTTGGTCCACCATACTTTTCATCTTTTCCAAGTTTTTCGTTTAGTTCTAAATTTTGTGACTTAACGCACCGCAACGTGCGTGTGTGGTTCAACATTTTTTTGTATATTTTTTTCTCGTTTGACTGGCTCGTCGCGTCACATCTATTTTTCTGCGTTTGACAAGTTCGTCCAACATGCGGGCCCTGGATGGACTTAGTTATTTTTTTCTATGTTTTACGTTTCGGTTTAATTTCTTAGCGACGAGCGTGCGTGATTCAAAGATTTTACGTTTGTTTTTCGCTCGGCGTTGTTTTTTCCCCGTTTTTATTTATTTTGTTTTTACGAGCTTTTCCAGTGTTGGTGGTCGCTGACAATGGTATAGTATTACTACTTAACACAGTTTTATGGCAATCGCTGCAACGCAGGGGCTTAATACTAGTTGGAAAATCAAACAAAGGGTAAATTATACTTTTCGTCCTTTATGTTTGTAGTGGGTTTCAGTGGATAACCTTTAACTTCAATAATTACAGCTACCATCCTTTATTTGGAAAACTCACTACACTTTTCGTCCTTTAACACTAACTATATTAAAATTTTAAGTTAACTTCTATCATATAAGGGTAATTTAGTCTTTTTACCAATTTAATAAAAAAACAAAAAACTAAAATATATATACACACTCTTTTAACACCCCCCCCCCCCTCTCTCTCTCTCTCTGTAAACCCTTTCTTCCCCATCCAAATCCTCTTATTCTGCAATTTGATAACAACCAAATCCACATCCCCTCTCTTAACACACACCACTTTATCTCTCAAAACATACATAGCATCCACTTTCTCTATTAACCAGCAACATTTTCTTTATTAACACACACCACTTCTCTCCACATCCAGTCACCACCACCGCCATTTTTCGGCTGCGACTCCAGCCGCCTGAAACATAGGGTTTGTTTCCTTAAAACCATATCTCTCTCCTCCATCACTGTTCCTTATCGTTACAGTATCCATTTCATTCAATTTCATTTCAATTTATGGTACGATTGAGTTGTTTCGGTTGTTTCGTTGCTGTTTGTAACAAGCAGAGCTTTGTGTAGTGAGTCTGTGACTAACTCCCGGCCTCAGCTCCACCTCGAACCGTTGCCGACCTCCGTCACTTAATAATGTCAACGACGATGGTGCCACCGCACCACCGCTAACACCGCCCTGTAGCTCCACCTCGAACCGGTGCCATCCTTCGCCGCTTAATAATGTCGACGAAGATGCCGCACCACCGCTAACACCGTCACTGTTGTTGCTGTCTTCGTTCATCGATGATCTGATTAGAGGTTAACAGATGGTTGAAATTGGTGCATTAAGATGGAGTTTAAGGTGAAATTGGATTGATGTAAATCCTAGCGGAGAGAAATTTGTGAATTTTTGTGATTTCATTTGGGGATAGAGAGTTGGGGATCTGGATAGAGGCGAAGGTAGAGGTGTAGTGTGGCAGATCTAGTGGTGGTGATGGTATACGTCGGTAGGATTCGGTGGTGGTGGGTTTGTGGTGGTCGGATCTGGTGGTGGTGGAGCTCGAATCAACGGTGGTAGCTGGGATACGGTGGTGGGTGGCGGAGGTTGATTGTAGAGAGAAGGGGAGGGGGTGGGGGATAGTTGAGAGGAAGAAGATGACTGGATTTATATGAACCATATATATTTTTTTACTTTTTTAAATAAATGAGTAAAATTACTGATCTACCCTCATGTGCAAGTCACATGACCAGACTTAACTTAAAATTTTAACTTGGTTAGTGTTAAAGGACTAAAGGTGTAATGAGTTTTGCAAATAAAGGATTGTGACTGTGTGACAACTGGCACCAAACCGGTAATTTCCGTACACTTTGATCATTATTTAATGACTGCAATTATGTGCTTAATTGTCAGCAATGTCTGAACACAAACTAAACAAGTGAATTCATGCACGTTGTATACTACAAAATATTGCTTTATACATAAACGAGAGCGTTGCGTCAAAAAAAAATAATACTAGAAAACTCACCGGTAAGACACACTGTGTCAACAGAACTGCAGAAAGCAGTCAGACAATAAAATTGGAGCCTAGGTGTAGGTCCGACAACAAGAATGCATTAAAACCCAAGAGTACATACAAGGGTTTAATATATATGCAATACGAAAGCAAAAATAAGCACTAAAAAGCACCCGAAACGCACTTTAAGTGCAGAATTTTGTATAATTCAGCAATAATTCAGATTTTAGCACACGAATATTATGCAGAAAATATAAATTTTCAGTCAGAATATTTCCCTAAGTGTTGGGAATTGAGCGGGATACATAAAAGTGTAATTTAGCACTTTAACGAACCAGTGTCTAACCGAACAACCGGAACTTTACCCGGAACACCAAAATATTGCTAGAAGAAATGTTTTATTTTTCTGAGCTAGTTAGGGTTCCCGGAATACCCTAACACCCGCTATAATGCACAACACACTAGTAACCGAGTTAACCTTCAACTTAACTTAACTAATACCTAACTATTAGTTGGAAACCAACCGGATAACCCCCCCCCCCCAACCGAGTTCGGTCGCTATGTGACCCTCCCCTTGTACTTTGATGATTAAAATAATCATCCATGTCCCATATCAATGAGACATATGATCCAATGGTTAAGTGTGTAGTGATTTACCTATAAGTTCCAAGCTAAACCCAACATAACCTCCACACTCACAACACTTGATCAAAACTCTCTCTCCCTCTCCTTAAGCTTACGGCCGAACACCACCCACCATCCATCCATCATTTTCGATTTCCTTCAAGCCATTCCAAGTGACTACAAGTGTCAAGGATCTCACACAAAGGAACTTGGTGCATTCGGAACGTGAAGGACCTCTTCTCTTCGCTTTTATCCACTCATTTATCGACTAGAATCTTCCCTAGCCCCGAGCTAGTGGTAAGTTGCTATAAACGCCCTCTCGATCTATTTTAAAGTGGTTAAAATAAGATATGACGGTTAAAACTCGTGAACTTGCAAGATGAAGTGTTAAAAGTCTACTAAAATGTTAAAAATGAGGTTAAAAGCTATGATGTTGTGTAAATCTAGCAAGACTTGTTTTGTGGTGATTATTTAGTGCCGATCTATGTTGTGGTAGCTCGGATCATCATCTAACCCGGATTAGTCATGTTCAAGAATCATGGCATAGAGTTTGTTAAAGTATGAACAGGGGTTAAATGATGAAACACTACTACACACTAAACATGAACTTGTGTAAAATCGATTTTACTTATGAAATGGTGTTCAAAACTAGTAGATCTACGGATCTACAAGCGGTACTTTCAAAGGACCAAGTGTCCAAGAAATCATATTTTCTAAAGCCGGATCTTACATGAAAAAGAATGATTTTAGCAAACACACGAGTGTGTAAACACTTGTGTAACACAAAGTTTCGACACAATAACTATTTTTGTAAATGTTGACAGGAAGTTGTAAAGATGTAACTTCTTTAAAAACGAGACTTTCAAGAAACGAAGTTGATCTATACAAAGATCCACTAAAAATAATGGAAAGATACTACCTATTTTGGAAAAACCACAAGTTCATGTATTTCTGCGATTATATCTATTTTAACTAGTTGAATATTGTTTATTGTTGAATGAGGAAATTGTTGACGATTTAAAAGAAAATAAACACATGTTTTGAAAACATGGGAAACCTCCATTTTTAGGGGAAACTCTGTCAAAATTTTTATAAATTTTGACACTTAGAAAAATATAAGTTTTCGAGAAACCTATTCCCTAAAAATGTGATTAAAGGTATTACCAAGGTTTCCCTAATTTTTGGTGATAAGAAATGAGGATTTCTTCAAGAATGAAAATGGATATTAAGTATGTATATATTTATGAGAAAAATATATATATTATTTGATCACCAACTTTTGTGCTAATTGTATATAGTATGTGTTATACGTGCTAGTGTAATTAGACTTAAAAATACACTAAATACTCATGAGAAGTATAAACACAAAAAATACACATACAACATACAAGATACATAATTTGGGTGCAAAGTGCAAAACACGAGATACTTATATTAATTTTAGAGAAAATAATATAAGTAAGATACTTAGTTAAAAATATAAAATATTTTTAACACAAGAATATATACACCAATAAGATAGTGACTCGTGCTTTATGAAGCAAGACTAGCGACTGACGTTAAGAAAACACGTTTAGGTCACGACGTTCTATAAGCAAAATCCGGTGAAGTTTACGACGCACAGGAACGCAAAGTTGTGAGTTCATGCTCCCCCTTTTCTCTTAACTGTTTTCAGTTTTATAACTTCGGGGGTGAAATACATGTTACAAATACTTCAATATTTACAAAATGGTATGATATGTACTAAAACGAGAAGTACTCTTGGCGACAACTAGTGCCAAGAATTGATACGAGAAATCGTGTCACGAATAGGGTAACATAAGCACCATTAATCGTGTACATACTTAGACCGCAGAACAAAAGGTTAGATCTAATGGTTTTAGAGCAGCCCCACTCTTGGTGACAACTAGAACCAAGTAGTGTTTTTGTGTCTCAGTCGTGAATCGACTATAGAAAAATGCCTATGGTTTGGTGACTTCCTATGTCGTGTCACATGTTAATGGCTTTGCAACCCATTAACACTTGATACATATGGAAATACTTGATTTATACTTGAATGCGTGATTTAACAAATACATACCATGATTTTTATACAAAGTATACAAGCGTTAATAACGAAAACTGCATGAATTCACACCAACATTATGTTGACGTTTTCCAAAACTTACATGTATTTCAGGTAACTAGAAGTGGATGTGCGCGCGGTCTTACCCATGCTCGTGGATGTCGCTTATGTTTATCTTTAAATAAAGTTGTAAACTTTTAAGACAATGTTTTATACGACTTAGCGATGTAAACGCTAAACTTATGTTTTCAAATTATGGTATTTGATGTTTTTACGGGCATATAGCATGTTTACCTTTCGTATGCAATGAGAACATTTCATGATCACACCTCGTGCTTCCGCCGCAGAAAGGGGTGTGACAGACTGTAATTATTGAAGTTAAAGGCTATCCGTTGCAATCCGATACAAACATAAAGGACGAAAAGTGTTATTTACCCTAAAACAAAATAGAAAGCTTTCTATTTAAAGAAGTAAAAGAAATTCTTGTGTGAAATCAACATATGTCAATTTGACTATTGATGTTCCAAAACTTCAAATTTCACCTGCCGAAAGCATATTTAGTGTTATTACGTGGAATAATGGATTTTAATAATCCTAACTATTAGCCGTTGGTCGGAAATGGTTCCAACTTAAAAAATAACCAGTGGTTGTTAGGATCTAACCATGAAAGTGACATCTAACCTCCTAACAAACTCTAAACACTGTTAAATATAAACACTAATTACATAAACCACTGATTCTTCATTCCATTGTTGTAGTCTAAGCACTGATGTTGAGCATCAGTGCTTTCTTCAAAGGATGATCAGTTCTTTGAATGGGCAGTGCTTTGGTCTTCAATAGTGCTTGGGAGACATCAGTAGATAGAGCTTCAGTCTTTATATCAGATCAGGTATTTGGCTAACAGTTGTTGTGCTGATCAGTGCTTTGAGTCTATCAGGTGTTAGTAAACCACTGTCAAGGGGAAAGTCTTGTACAAGCTCTACTTATGATGATCAACTGTTCTGAACCTGTTTTGGCTTTCCTTATCATTTGTTCTTTCTGGGTTTGAAAGCATGGACCAACAATCTCCCCCTAGAACAGATGATGCCAAAACACTTCATTATTTCAAGATCTTTATTGTCTCATCAACATTTCCCTAACTTGGCCCTTGAATTATAATTCAAAGTTCAGGGAAACTTCATCATCCTCATCCCTGCAAAGTTGAAGTTCTAAGAGATCTTGGAGGTCAGCTACACTCAAGCCTAGTGCATCATCCCTTGATATGTGTTCAACTACTCCACTGGACTTGAGCAAGGTCAATACATGGGTCTTTTGATCAGACTTCCACTTTAGTATTTTTGAGTTCAGTGGGTTTCTTGGGAGAGTCTTTATTTTTGATGAGTTTGGTGATGGAGGCCTGCTCATGAATCTTTTAGCAATTTCTTGTAACTTTGCTGAGTCAGGATCCTCTTCAATCATTCTTTTGATGGCCTCTTTCATATAATCAGTTTCTCTCTGTGCATCTTCTTCATCTATCTGCTTTTGCCTTTTTCTTTGATTCAAGGCTATGATGGAGGTGTCAGATGATGTGAACAGAGGTTTTAGAGAGAGGGCATGCTGCTGAGACTCACCAATTTTCTTGTTCCTGTATGTTGGTTTCTTTGGAGCTTTAGGATCTGTCTCTCTTAATTTTTCAAGCTTTTCATACACCATGTCAGTGTACTGCTTAGACCATTTTGATATGGCTTTTGCTAAACCAAACTTGGCTGTAACCATCTCTTGCTTCTTTCTTTTGTATTCCAAGGTAAGATCTGCAATTGTCTTTTTGTACTTATTCCAATCTGGTGCAAATCTTTTCATACCTGGATCATTTCTTACCCTTTCAATTCTGTTTGCTTCAGCTTTTAGTGCAATGAGTGGCTAGTCTTTAAATTGATTAACCTTGGTAGGATAGAATTTGTCTCTCATGATTAGCTGTAAGAGGTCTTTTCTCATCTCCTTTTGTAGGTCAGCATTTGGTGGTAAGTTAGACATCTCTTTGCTTAACTCTCTTGCATAATCTTCCAATTTCTTGACTTTGCTAAGCAGATGCTGCATTCGACTTGAAATGCTACTATCATTCTCCCCTTGACCTTCATACTTGGCATGTAATTCGGCTTGATGTGCTTTGAGCTTTAAATACTCATCCAAGTTCTTTGGAGGTCTAAAACCACAGAGAGAAGGAAATTTTCTTTTTGCAGGATCATCCACTGTATAGAATTTCCTCATTTCATTTTTAACTGCATGCAATTCCAGAGATTAGTCTGCTGCTAATGGAACAACTCTTAAAGGATCATGTCCTTCAAGTGTTTTTGGGTCAGTGATTGGATTTGCTAATGTCTCAGTCGTGAATCGACTATAGAAAAATGCCTATGGTTTGGTGACTTCCTATGTCGTGTCACATGTTAATGGCTTTGCAACCCATTAACACTTGATACATATGGAAATACTTGATTTATACTTGAATGCGTGATTTAACAAATACATACCATGATTTTTATACAAAGTATACAAGCGTTAATAATGAAAACTGCATGAATTCACACCAACATTATGTTGACATTTTCCAAAACTTACATGTATTTCAGGTAACTAGAAGTGGATGTGCGCGCGGTCTTACCCATGCTCGTGGATGTCGCTTATGTTTATCTTTAAATAAAGTTGTAAACTTTTAAGACAATGTTTTATGCGACTTAGCGATGTAAACGCTAAACTTATGTTTTCAAATTATGGTATTTGATGTTTTTACGAGCATATAGCATGTTTACCTTTCGTATGCAATGAGAACCTTTCATGATCACACCTCGTGCTTCCGCCGCAGAAAGGGGTGTGACAGATTGGTATCAGAGCTGCGATTGTAGTGAACCAGGATTCCTTCTCGAGTCTAGTCTACAATCTCTAGGATCCTTTCACGAAAACAATTTTCAAAGAGTTTTCATTGCATAAAACGTCCCGCGACATCCACTACCTGAAACTGTCTACATGAGTCTAGAAAAGACACTACGAGACTTAGAGTGCACTTGAGTAGCACTTGTCGTTGACTAGAAATTACTTGCAATTATGTGTGATAATTAGCATGTACTAGAAGTAGAATGTCACAAGTATACGTGACTTTATCTGAAAGCAATGGCCCATCTGAAGGAAGAAATACGAGGATGAAACGAACTGTGCGGACTGTGCAAGGAGTTACGTAATTATGGATGCATACATAATTATGGAATTCAGTGCACAAAAATCACAGCAAGTTTTGTCACGTATAGATTCCCTCAGTGCAAGCCTACTAAGTACTCTGCTAGAGTAATAATTGTTTGATGTCACTTATGTGGTATATACCTGTGAATATATATACTACTACTGTCTAGTAGGACGATATCAAACAAATGTCTAACCCTGTTGTGTTATGTTCTGTCAGAACATGGCACCCAGGAAAGCTGTGAATGCTCGCAATGACGATCAACCTCCTCCTCCCCCACTGCCAAGAACTGCTGAAGAGCTGAACGCTCTACTGGAGGAAAGGATCTCCGCTGCTATCGCCTAATACGAGGCGAACCGTACTCAAGACAGTGGAGGGCCAAGCAACGCTAGGCGTAATGGGAATGGAGATTCGTCTGGAGGAAACGCAGCTCAAGGTAACCTTAAAACAATTTACTAAGCATGAAGGAATTTATGAACGGTCCTTGTTTCATTATTTCTTCGATTGCTCATAAGTGAATTGGTTGGATTAATTCCAGGCTGCACTTTCAAGCAGTTCCTCGACTGCAAGCCGATGAACTATGATGGCACAGGAGGTGCAGTAGCTTTTGTGCGCTGGACGGAGAAAACTGAAGCTACTATCCGCATGAGCAAGTGTACCGCGGATCAACAAGTCACCTTTGCTACTGGGTTGTTTGTCGATGCAGCCCTGACTTGGTGGAACCTGCAAGTCCAAACCTTGGGCGATGATGCCGCTTATGGCCTAACTTAGGATGAACTAAAGGAAAGAATGAGAGAGAAGTACTGCTCTCGTGCTGAACTCCAAAGGCTGGAGACGGAGTTCTGGCACTTGACCATGGAAGGTGCTGACATTAATGGTTATACTCGAAGGTTCCACGATCTGTCCAGAGTGCTTCCCTACATGGTGACTCCCGAATTTAAGCGTGTTGAACGTTACATTTGGGGACTGGCCCCAGAGTTTCGTGGCATGGTAACTTCGGCCAAACCTCAAACAATCACCGAGGCCATAACTCTGGCTTTCAGCCTTACTGAAGATTGTGTTCGAATGAAGAAGCTATCACTGAACCCAACAGAAAATGCCGAGACGCATGCTGAGTCGTCTGGCGACAAGAAAAGGAAACATGCAAACTTGAATCAAGCAACTCGTAACAACAAAGGCTCCAACAAGAAGCGTGACCCTAACCCGCCTCAAGGGGCGAAATCTCTTGCAGCCTTGAATGACGCTCCAGCTAAAGGATACCTGGGCACCCTCCCCAAGTGCAATCAGTGGAAGCGTCATCACGAAGGGGTGTGTCGCGTTCCAAGATGCGACAAGTGTGGAAAGTTGGGTCACCGCACTGAAGACTGCTGGAGTAAGGGAAATAAGAACGGGAATGGAAATCATATTGGGGCTGGTAATAGAAACAATGGTGGAAATGGAAATGGTGCTGGTAACGGGAATGGTAACGGAAATGGGCGAAACCAAGGATGCTTCAGATGTGGAAGTAAAGATCATTTCATGAAGGATTGCCCAGAGGGAAACAATGCTCAGGCCCGAGCATTTGTAATTGGAGCAAGGGACGCACGCGAGGACGCTAATGTGGTCAACGGTACGTTCCTCATTAACAATCACTTTGCATCCATATTATTCGACACTGGCGCCGATTATAGTTTCATGTCTGTGGAATTTAAACGCATACTTGGAATAGAATCTAGTAGATTAGAAATTCCTTATTCCATAGAACTAGCCAATGGTAAACTTGTTGAATCGGGCGAAGTTGTTAGAGGCTGCACGCTAGAACTTGGTGAACGAAGATTTAGCATCGACCTCTTACCTATTCAATTAGGTAGCTTCGATGTAGTGGTCGGGATGGACTGGTTGTCCAAGAACAAAGCTGAAGTCATTTGTCATGAGAAAATCATTCGCATCCCTCTGACGAATGATGAAACTCTCATCGTACACGGAGAAAGACGAAACGCGCCTCTATGAATCATCAGTTGTATGAAGGCACAGAAGTGCTTAAGGAAAGGATGTGTTGCTTTCCTAGCACACGTTGTAGATAAGAAGGCTGTGGAGCCAAAACTCGAAGACATTCCTGTGGTGAAGGAATTTCCTGATGTGTTCCCTGAAGATCTGCCAGGACTACCTCCGCAACGACAAGTCGAATTCCATATAGACTTGGTTCCGGGAGCTGCTCCTGTAGCCAAGGCACCCTATCGACTTGCGCCATCCGAAATGCAAGAATTATCTACACAGCTTCAGGAGTTGTTGGATAAAGGATTCATAAGGCCAAGCTTCTCACCCTGGGGAGCTCTAGTATTATTCGTGAAGAAGAAGGATGGATCACTGCGGATGTGTATCGATTACAGGGAACTGAACAAGCTCACGATCAAGAATCGGTATCCGCTACCGAGGATTGATGACTTATTTGATCAACTGCAAGGATCAAGCTACTATTCCAAGATCGACCTTCGATCTGGATACCATCAGCTGAGAATCCAAGATGAAAGCGTGCCAAAGACTGCATTCAGAACACGCTATGGGCACTACGAATTTCTTGTGATGCCATTTGGATTGACGAACGCGCCAGCGGTCTTTATGGATCTGATGAACCGCGTATGTAAACCATATCTCGATAAATTCGTGATTGTATTTATCGATGATATCCTGATTTACTCGCGAACGAAAGAAGAGCATGAGCAACATCTCAGAACCATCTTGGAACTACTGAAGAAAGAGAAGCTTTATGCAAAGTTCTCGAAATGCGAATTCTGGATTCGCGAAGTACAATTTCTTGGTCACGTTGTGAATGAGAAGGGCATTCATGTAGACCCATCCAAGATAGAAGCAATAAAGAATTGGGAAGCTCCCAAGACCCCAACCGAAGTACGACAATTTTTGGGCTTAGCGGGCTATTACCGACGATTCATCGAGAATTTCTCAAAGATAGCTCAACCGCTAACAACCCTTACACAGAAAGACAAGAAATACGACTGGGGTCACAAACAGGAAGAAGCCTTTCAGCTACTTAAGAACAAGCTCTGCGATGCACCGATACTATCATTACCCGAAGGCACTGAAGACTTCGTGGTATACTGCGACGCCTCACGACAAGGCTTGGGTTGCGTGCTCATGCAATGCCAAAAAGTCATCGCTTACGCTTCAAGACAACTGAAGGTACATGAAAGAAACTATACCACTCACGACCTGGAACTGGGCGCAGTAGTGTTCGCCCTGAAGATCTGGCGACATTATTTATATGGTACTCGATGTACAATTTTCACAGATCACAAAAGCTTACAACACATATTTGATCAGAAGGAATTGAATATGCGCCAGCGACGATGGGTCGAGCTGCTAAATGATTACAACTGTGAGATCAAGTACCATCCTGGAAAGGCAAACGTTGTAGCAGACGCACTAAGCCGAAAGGAAAGGGTTAAGACCCTAAGGGTTCGAGCGTTGGAAATAACGATTCGAACGAACCTCACTGCACGCATTCGTGATGCACAACAAGAAGCTCTTAAAGAAGAGAACCGTAAAGCTGAATACCTCCGGGGTGCATTGAAATATATGGTGCCAAATGAAGAGGGAGCCTTATACTTTAAGAAGCGTATTTGGGTTCCGCTTTATGGAGGCATACGAGAAGTCATCCTTAATGAAGCGCATAAATCGAGATACTCGATCCATCCAGGATCAGATAAAATGTATCAAGATTTGAAAGAATACTATTGGTGGCCGAGACTCAAGAGCAATGTTGCTGTTTATGTTGGAAAATGCCTAACCTGTGCCAAGGTTAAGGCAGAATATCAGAAACCGTCCGGCCTATTACAACAACCAGAGATTCCCGTGTGGAAGTGGGAACAAATCTCGATGGACTTCATAACGAAATTACCCAGGACCCCGAGAGGGCACGATAGGATATGGGTAATAATTGATCGATTAACGAAGTCTGCGCACTTCCTACCGATCCGAGAAAAAGACAGCACTGGAAAGCTTGCTGAAATATACTTAAGAGAAATTGTGGCACGTCATGGAGTGCCAATCTCAATCATTTCAGACAGAGATGGACGCTTTGTCTCAAGAATCTGGCAATCATTTCAGGAAGCCTTTGGATCTCAGTTAGATCTAAGCACGGCATTCCATCCGCAAACAGACGGCCAGAGCGAACGGACTATACAAACGTTAGAAGATATGCTTCGCGCATGTGTCATGGATCTAGGCGGCAGCTGGGATACTCATCTACCTTTAGTTGAGTTTTCCTACAATAACAGCTATCATACGAGCATAAAAGCCGCACCGTTCGAAGCTCTGTATGGCCGCAAATGCCGATCGCCCTTATGTTGGGCAGATGCCGGAGATAAACGTATGGTTGGTCCTGAACTTGTACAAGAGACAACCGACAAGATTGCGCAGATCCGAGAGCGCATTAAGGCGGCTCGAGATCGACAAAAGAGCTACGCTGATCCGAAAAGAAAATCAGTAGAATTCAAGGTGGGAGACAAAGTATTGTTAAAAGTCTCACCATGGAAGGGCGTAGTCAGATTTGGAAAGCGTGGAAAGCTGAATCCACGATATATCGGACCATTCAGAATATTGCAGAGAATTGGTACCGTGGCATACAAGTTGGAGTTACCGGAAGAACTTAATGGAGTACATGATACGTTTCATGTATCCAACCTGAAGAAGAGTCCAACACAAGAAAACGTGATCATCCCGATGGATGAAGTGCATATTGATGAAGCCCTCCGATTTACAGAACAACCCGTTGAGGTTACCGACTGGAAAGTCAACAAGACCAGGAGGAGCAGCGTAAAACTTGTCAAAGTACGTTGGAGCTCTAAGCACGGACCCGAGTACACATGGGAACGTGAAGACCAGTTCAAGAAAAAGTATCCCCACCTATTCAAGAAGACTCCAGCAAGAGTTAGTTCAGCCTGAATTTCGGGACGAAATTCTTTTAACGGGGGGAGACTGTGACAACTGGCACCAAACCGGTAATTTCCGTACACTTTGATCATTATTTAATGACTGCAATCATGTGCTTAATTGTCAGCAATGTCTGAACACAAACTAAACAAGTGAATTCATGCATGTTGTATACTACAAAATATTGCTTTATACATAAACGAGAGCGTTGCGTCAAAAAAAAAATACTAGAAAACTCACCGGTAAGACACACTGTGTCAACAGAACTGCAGAAAGCAGTCAGACAATAAAATTGGAGCCTAGGTGTAGGTCCGACAACAAGAATGCATTAAAACCCAAGAGTACATACAAGGGTTTAATATATATGCAATACGAAAGCAAAAATAAGCACTAAAAAGCACCCGAAACGCACTTTAAGTGCAGAATTTTGTATAATTCAGCAATAATTCAGATTTTAGCACACGAATATTATGCAGAAAATATAAATTTTCAGTCAGAATATTTCCCTAAGTGTTGGGAATTGAGCGGGATACATAAAGATACTTAAAAGACACTAAAAAGTGTAATTTAGCACTTTAACGAACCAGTGTCTAACCGAACAACCGGAACTTTACCCGGAACACCAAAATATTGCTAGAAGAAATGTTTTATTTTTCTGAGCTAGTTAGGGTTCCCGGAATACCCTAACACCCGCTATAATGCACAACACACTAGTAACCGAGTTAACCTTCAACTTAACTTAACTAATACCTAACTATTAGTTGGAAACCAACCGGATAACCCCCCCCCCCCCAACCGAGTTCGGTCGCTATGTGACCCTCCCCTTGTACTTTGATGATTAAAATAATCATCCATGTCCCATATCAATGAGACATATGATCCAATGGTTAAGTGTGTAGTGATTTACCTATAAGTTCCAAGCTAAACCCAACATAACCTCCACACTCACAACACTTGATCAAAACTCTCTCTCCCTCTCCTTAAGCTTACGGCCGAACACCACCCACCATCCATCCATCATTTTCGATTTCCTTCAAGCCATTCCAAGTGACTACAAGTGTCAAGGATCTCACACAAAGGAACTTGGTGCATTCGGAACGTGAAGGACCTCTTCTCTTCGCTTTTATCCACTCATTTATCGACTAGAATCTTCCCTAGCCCCGAGCTAGTGGTAAGTTGCTATAAACGCCCTCTCGATCTATTTTAAAGTGGTTAAAATAAGATATGACGGTTAAAACTCGTGAACTTGCAAGATGAAGTGTTAAAAGTCTACTAAAATGTTAAAAATGAGGTTAAAAGCTATGATGTTGTGTAAATCTAGCAAGACTTGTTTTGTGGTGATTATTTAGTGCCGATCTATGTTGTGGTAGCTCGGATCATCATCTAACCCGGATTAGTCATGTTCAAGAATCATGGCATAGAGTTTGTTAAAGTATGAACAGGGGTTAAATGATGAAACACTACTACACACTAAACATGAACTTGTGTAAAATCGATTTTACTTATGAAATGGTGTTCAAAACTAGTAGATCTACGGATCTACAAGCGGTACTTTCAAAGGACCAAGTGTCCAAGAAATCATATTTTCTAAAGCCGGATCTTACATGAAAAAGAATGATTTTAGCAAACACACGAGTGTGTAAACACTTGTGTAACACAAAGTTTCGACACAATAACTATTTTTGTAAATGTTGACAGGAAGTTGTAAAGATGTAACTTCTTTAAAAACGAGACTTTCAAGAAACGAAGTTGATCTATACAAAGATCCACTAAAAATAATGGAAAGATACTACCTATTTTGGAAAAACCACAAGTTCATGTATTTCTGCGATTATATCTATTTTAACTAGTTGAATATTGTTTATTGTTGAATGAGGAAATTGTTGACGATTTAAAAGAAAATAAACACATGTTTTGAAAACATGGGAAACCTCCATTTTTAGGGGAAACTCTGTCAAAATTTTTATAAATTTTGACACTTAGAAAAATATAAGTTTTCGAGAAACCTATTCCCTAAAAATGTGATTAAAGGTATTACCAAGGTTTCCCTAATTTTTGGTGATAAGAAATGAGGATTTCTTCAAGAATGAAAATGGATATTAAGTATGTATATATTTATGAGAAAAATATATATATTATTTGATCACCAACTTTTGTGCTAATTGTATATAGTATGTGTTATACGTGCTAGTGTAATTAGACTTAAAAATACACTAAATACTCATGAGAAGTATAAACACAAAAAATACACATACAACATACAAGATACATAATTTGGGTGCAAAGTGCAAAACACGAGATACTTATATTAATTTTAGAGAAAATAATATAAGTAAGATACTTAGTTAAAAATATAAAATATTTTTAACACAAGAATATATACACCAATAAGATAGTGACTCGTGCTTTATGAAGCAAGACTAGCGACTGACGTTAAGAAAACACGTTTAGGTCACGACGTTCTATAAGCAAAATCCGGTGAAGTTTACGACGCACAGGAACGCAAAGTTGTGAGTTCATGCTCCCCCTTTTCTCTTAACTGTTTTCAGTTTTATAACTTCGGGGGTGAAATACATGTTACAAATACTTCAATATTTACAAAATGGTATGATATGTACTAAAACGAGAAGTACTCTTGGCGACAACTAGTGCCAAGAATTGATACGAGAAATCGTGTCACGAATAGGGTAACATAAGCACCATTAATCGTGTACATACTTAGACCGCAGAACAAAAGGTTAGATCTAATGGTTTTAGAGCAGCCCCACTCTTGGTGACAACTAGAACCAAGTAGTGTTTTTATGTCTCAGTCGTGAATCGACTATAGAAAAATGCCTATGGTTTGGTGACTTCCTATGTCGTGTCACATGTTAATGGCTTTGCAACCCATTAACACTTGATACATATGGAAATACTTGATTTATACTTGAATGCGTGATTTAACAAATACATACCATGATTTTTATACAAAGTATACAAGCGTTAATAACGAAAACTGCATGAATTCACACCAACATTATGTTGACGTTTTCCAAAACTTACATGTATTTCAGGTAACTAGAAGTGGATGTGCGCGCGGTCTTACCCATGCTCGTGGATGTCGCTTATGTTTATCTTTAAATAAAGTTGTAAACTTTTAAGACAATGTTTTATACGACTTAGCGATGTAAACGCTAAACTTATGTTTTCAAATTATGGTATTTGATGTTTTTACGGGCATATAGCATGTTTACCTTTCGTATGCAATGAGAACATTTCATGATCACACCTCGTGCTTCCGCCGCAGAAAGGGGTGTGACAGACTGTAATTATTGAAGTTAAAGGCTATCCGTTGCAATCCGATACAAACATAAAGGACGAAAAGTGTTATTTACCCTAAAACAAAATAGAAAGCTTTCTATTTAAAGAAGTAAAAGAAATTCTTGTGTGAAATCAACATATGTCAATTTGACTATTGATGTTCCAAAACTTCAAATTTCACCTGCCGAAAGCATATTTAGTGTTATTACGTGGAATAATGGATTTTAATAATCCTAACTATTAGCCGTTGGTCGGAAATGGTTCCAACTTAAAAAATAACCAGTGGTTGTTAGGATCTAACCATGAAAGTGACATCTAACCTCCTAACAAACTCTAAACACTGTTAAATATAAACACTAATTACATAAACCACTGATTCTTCATTCCATTGTTGTAGTCTAAGCACTGATGTTGAGCATCAGTGCTTTCTTCAAAGGATGATCAGTTCTTTGAATGGGCAGTGCTTTGGTCTTCAATAGTGCTTGGGAGACATCAGTAGATAGAGCTTCAGTCTTTATATCAGATCAGGTATTTGGCTAACAGTTGTTGTGCTGATCAGTGCTTTGAGTCTATCAGGTGTTAGTAAACCACTGTCAAGGGGAAAGTCTTGTACAAGCTCTACTTATGATGATCAACTGTTCTGAACCTGTTTTGGCTTTCCTTATCATTTGTTCTTTCTGGGTTTGAAAGCATGGACCAACAATCTCCCCCTAGAACAGATGATGCCAAAACACTTCATTATTTCAAGATCTTTATTGTCTCATCAACATTTCCCTAACTTGGCCCTTGAATTATAATTCAAAGTTCAGGGAAACTTCATCATCCTCATCCCTGCAAAGTTGAAGTTCTAAGAGATCTTGGAGGTCAGCTACACTCAAGCCTAGTGCATCATCCCTTGATATGTGTTCAACTACTCCACTGGACTTGAGCAAGGTCAATACATGGGTCTTTTGATCAGACTTCCACTTTAGTATTTTTGAGTTCAGTGGGTTTCTTGGGAGAGTCTTTATTTTTGATGAGTTTGGTGATGGAGGCCTGCTCATGAATCTTTTAGCAATTTCTTGTAACTTTGCTGAGTCAGGATCCTCTTCAATCATTCTTTTGATGGCCTCTTTCATATAATCAGTTTCTCTCTGTGCATCTTCTTCATCTATCTGCTTTTGCCTTTTTCTTTGATTCAAGGCTATGATGGAGGTGTCAGATGATGTGAACAGAGGTTTTAGAGAGAGGGCATGCTGCTGAGACTCACCAATTTTCTTGTTCCTGTATGTTGGTTTCTTTGGAGCTTTAGGATCTGTCTCTCTTAATTTTTCAAGCTTTTCATACACCATGTCAGTGTACTGCTTAGACCATTTTGATATGGCTTTTGCTAAACCAAACTTGGCTGTAACCATCTCTTGCTTCTTTCTTTTGTATTCCAAGGTAAGATCTGCAATTGTCTTTTTGTACTTATTCCAATCTGGTGCAAATCTTTTCATACCTGGATCATTTCTTACCCTTTCAATTCTGTTTGCTTCAGCTTTTAGTGCAATGAGTGGCTAGTCTTTAAATTGATTAACCTTGGTAGGATAGAATTTGTCTCTCATGATTAGCTGTAAGAGGTCTTTTCTCATCTCCTTTTGTAGGTCAGCATTTGGTGGTAAGTTAGACATCTCTTTGCTTAACTCTCTTGCATAATCTTCCAATTTCTTGACTTTGCTAAGCAGATGCTGCATTCGACTTGAAATGCTACTATCATTCTCCCCTTGACCTTCATACTTGGCATGTAATTCGGCTTGATGTGCTTTGAGCTTTAAATACTCATCCAAGTTCTTTGGAGGTCTAAAACCACAGAGAGAAGGAAATTTTCTTTTTGCAGGATCATCCACTGTATAGAATTTCCTCATTTCATTTTTAACTGCATGCAATTCCAGAGATTAGTCTGCTGCTAATGGAACAACTCTTAAAGGATCATGTCCTTCAAGTGTTTTTGGGTCAGTGATTGGATTTGCTAATGATGGAGGAATGAATGGTTGAGGTTTGATTTGACTGAAGGGTGTAGATGATATAGGAACAGGTGCAGGGATGTCATCATCATTCACCTGGAGCTTTCTTTTTCTTGTATAAACCTTTTTAGGTGAAGGAGTTTTAGTTGGAGGTTTAGAAACAGGAATGATTATGGCTTGGGATGGAAATTGGAAAGTGGTGGATGGTTGACTAACAACTGATGAAACAACTGCATTTCAACCGCTGTTATCATAGCAACTATTGAAGTGTCAACATTTGTTGCAACAGTGGATGGTGTTGGTGAGGAAGGTTTTATTTTTGGCTTTTTGGTAGGTGGTTTTTGTGGTGGTGGTGTTGGTTTGGGTGTATCAGTGGTTGACTTTGGTGGTGAGGGTGATTTTGGATATGTGGTAAGTGGTGGTTTGTTGTGTTTGTGGGATTTACTTCTTTTTGAAGTACCAATATCCTTTTTCTTTATTTCCCATTCATTCAATTCCTTTTGTTCCTTTTATCACTGCCTTTCCTTGGTTTTATTCTGATTTTCAATTGTCCTTCTGTTTTTCTCCACTTCATCTGCTAGAATATTTAGGGTTTCATCAACTCCCTTTTTTCTTTTCTTTAACAGGTGTTTCAGCAGTGGTTTCAGAAGACTTTTTCTCTTTCTCAGACTCTGGCTTTTGATTTGGCTTCCTTGGAGTGGGCCTGCCAATTTTTTTCATATCATGTTTCTCCCCCTTTTTGGCATCATCATCTTGATTATCATCATCTTTATAGATGGATGCAGGGACAGTGCCAGTCTTTGTTGTCAAGGCTTCTTTGATGGCCTTGATATCTGCTTGAGTATCTTTATATCTTGCATCAACCATATTTCTAATCAAATCCATTTGATGGTTGTGCTGGGTTTCTGCAAGTTCCCTTTGAGCAGTGCTAATTGGTTGAATTGCATTCCAAAGCTCTTGGGAATACTGTTGTGGGGTGGGTTGACTTTTGGAAACTTCTACCAACTGTTTGATCATATCTTGTATGTTGTTAACAGTGGTTTCAATTGTATCAAGTCTCTCTGTCAATTCTTGATATCTTAAACCATCACCCAAGTTAATGGGATCATCTGAATTCCCACCAGCAGTGGTTGTATCAGTTGTTGGACCAGAAGAATTCTCCAATGGTTCATCGACTGATGCCACTTTTTCTTGGTACTCTGGACTTCTTTCTTCAGCAGGGGTTACCTTAGTAATCTCACCAGTGGTTAACTTGAACACACCAGTGGATATCTTGGTTCCCAAAGAAGAAATTTCCTTCAAGGGAGTCTGACTTATGAAACTACTGTCCAGGTGTAAATCAGTGGATTCAACATCTGTAGTAGCTGCTCCACTTGAACTACTAACAGGAATTTCAAGAAACTCCAGTAGTGTAACCTCCTCAACTGTTTGTGGGATAACCAATTGAGGTATTTCAGACACAGCCATTGTTGTGGTTGTACTCTCAGTAATGTGTTGGTGAGAGGGGTTGTTTTGTGTCTGAAGCTCAATGGCATCAAACAGAGGTATGATGGATGGTGGTAATTGTGATGAGGGATAGGGGTGGAAAGAGAATTTGCCCAGGGAGAAGGGTTGTTAAACATATCCTCAAGTGAGGCATATGCCTCATTTTGTGGTGTCCCTGTGCTTACAACCTGTTACTTTTGTGAGGAAGCAGGAGGAGTTAAGGCCTTGGGTGGAGATCTTTCCAACTGTTGTGAGGAAGTAGCAACAGTGGTTGTTTGTGACATTTATGTTGTCACTGGATTAACTTTTGGGATCTCATCTTCCAGAAGGTCCTTTTTAGAGGGTTTGGGGGGCTTTTTGGATATTTTCTTTTTGGTCTTTTTAGGGAGTGTTGGTGGGGGTTACACAGTGGTGGTTGTGCTACTGTGGTCACCAAGAGCAATGGGCTCAACAACACAAACCTGAGGAGCAGATGCGGACTCATCCAAATTTTGCTCAGACTCCTCTGTTTGTGTTTTTGAAGGTTTTGACTCTGACAACCTTGTAAAAGTTTCAGCAGATAGACTATTTATTTGACAAGAAGCACCTTGGACAAGCACTTGTGAACTTTATTTTGTTACTTTCTGCAGTAAATAGTAGCTTAAAAGCCTTGGAAACAACAGAAATGGTTTCTTCTTTTCTTTTATATTATTTACATTTTTGACCAAATCATTGAACATCTCTTGGGAGTAATTGAAATCAACTTCTACCATTATAGCATATCCCAAGTATTGAATTTTCAATGGAATTTCATTGAAAGCTGTGGTTTTGTTTGAAACACACATGAGTAGGGTATGAAATAAAAATTTCATGGGAGGTGGGAAATCTCCCTTTTGCAAAGTGGCTTTTTTCATTTATCCTACATACCCTCTTTCAATCAAATCAGTTTGATACTCATCTTTAGGGAAAGAGTTTTTACCTGTAAGATCGTTCATCTCAAAAACCTCAGATATGGATTGTGGTGTGATTGAAACAATAATTTCTCCTACTTTTGATGTAATAGCCCAAGGCTTTTTGTCTTGGACTTCCAATTTTACATTTTTCCAAAAATCTCGTAGGGTTTCTTGATAGATGGGTGCGTTGCAGGTCAACAAAGTTTTGTACTTTGAAGATGAGAGAGCATCGATGATTGAGTGGAAATCTGTGTTTTTACTCGTTTTCTCAAGTGTGCACAGATAGTTATATGGGTTTTTGAGAGCAAGAGCCATGGTGATTCGGAGTAATTTGCGAGTTGGAGAAGATGAATGGAAGATGGAAACCGTTTTTAAAGGAATTTTGAATTCGATACGGCAGTGTAACCTTTGATTGGGGTTTTAATCAGGGTTTTATAAAGTGAAAAGTGAATGCTGACGTGGAAGTGGTTACAAAGATCAGATGGCAAAGAACTGTCCACGTGAAAACCTCTGATGAAAATGGATGACAGTTGTTTAGGGAAACCACTGATGGATAATATCAGTGGATGTCAACAATAAAAATGTGAGCAGTGGCTGTTTTTAACTATCAGTGGATAGCCAACAGTGATTGAAACACTGAAGTTTGGTCAACAATGGTCAACAAGAAGAATGAAGGAACAAAGGTTGTCTTTCAGCAGTGGATAACTTTCAACAATCAGATGTTTGAACCAATCAGTGGTTGTAACAGACTTTTAAGGATTAATGAAACCTTTCATTTTTAACTATATTTAAGGATGGATTTTTGATTTTCTGAAAACATTTTAATGCTCTATTCATAGAAAAACAGGATTTTGCCTGTTATTCCATGTTCAGCATGCCAATTCTAGAGATCAAGCTTTCAAAGGTGGATGTGTCTAATGCTTTTGTTAGCACATCTGCCAACTGATCCTTAGTTGGAACATGATGCAAAAAAATCAAACCTTTTTCGTAGCAATCCCTCACAAAGTGATGTCTGATGTCAATGTGCTTGGTGGTTGAATGTGTGACTGGATTTTTAATGATATTTTAGCTGCTTGACTATCCAATATGAGGGGTGTTTTTAAAGCAGTTATACGAAAATCCAGCAGTTGATTTTGAAGCCATAACAGTTGGGCTGTGCAGCTTGCAGCAGCTATATATTCTGCCTCAGCAGTGGATGTTGAAACAGCTGCCTGCTTTTTGCTTTGCCAAGACACTAAGCAATTGCCTAGGAATTGACACCCTCCTAAAGTGGACTTCCTTGTTGTATAACATCTAGCAAAGTCACTATTTGAGAAACCTGAAAGCTTTATAATTCCATCAGCTAGATATCAGATACCAAGTGTGGGAGCACATTTTATGTATCTGAATATCCTTTTTACAGCAACAAAATTTGACTTTCTAGGGGTTGATTGGGATCTTGCACAAACACATGTTGCAAACATGATGTCTGGCCTAGATGTAGTTAGGTACAATAAAGACCCAATCATGCTTCTATAAAGAGTTTGATCAACCAAATCATCCTTTTCATCAGACATGACTATCTTGGTGGTTGCCATGGGTGTACTACATGGTTTGCAATCATTCATCTCAATTTTGTTTAAGATTTCTTTAGCATATTTGCTTTGATGAATGAAAGTACCATTTTGCAGTTGCTTTTCTTGGAGACCAAGAAAGCACTGTAGTTCACCCATTGCACTCATCTCAAACTTAGCTGTCATGAGTTTTCTGAACTCTTCACACAATTTATTACATGTGCTACCAAAAATGATGTCATCCGCATAAATCTGGACAATCATCAAATCTTTTCCTCTCTATTTTAAAAACAGTGTTTTGTCAATTTTGCCTCTTGTGAAGCCAATAGAGATTAGAAAAGTGGATGGAGTTTCATACCAGGCTCTAGGTACTTGTTTCAGGCCATACAAAGCTTTGTTTAGCTTGTAGACATGATCTGGATTAAATGGATCCTCAAAACTAGGAGGTTGACAAACATATACCTCTTCTTGAATCTTACCATAGAGGAAAGCACATTTGATATCCATTTGAAACACATTTATGTTGTGGTTGACAGCAAGGCCAAAAACAGTCTGATAGCTTCTAATCTTGCTACAGGGGCAAAAGTTTCATCATAAGCAATGCCCTCTTCCTGTCTGAATCCTTGAATCACAAGCCTAGCTTTATTCTTGACAACAATGTCCCTTTCATCAGTTTTATTTTTGAAGACCCACTTTATGCCAATATGACTCACACCTTCTGGCAGTGGTACAAGTTCCCATACTTATTGTCTTTTAAAATGTTGGAGCTCTTCCTGCATAGCTTCTACCCAATTGTTGTCTTTCAGTGCCTCTTGGTACTTGACTGGTTGATGGAGTGATAGAAAGCCAGCAAAAAGATAAATGTTTTGGGATTGACTTCTGGTGAGAACCCCTTCATTGATGTTGCCAATGATTTGATCAGGTGGATGGGACTTCAGGAAGATTAAATCTCCCTTGTATGGAACAATGGCATTAAATAGTGAAGGCTGCAGATGTGAATCATCTGAGCTAACATCTGTTGGTGACTTTGATGATCCAACAGTTTGAAATGGAGGTGGAGGGATAGGAGGAATTGGTGTGATACAATGTTGATTTTTATCCACTGTTGGTAGATTTTTATCAATAGTGGTTGGGGATATGGTGGCAGAGGTTGAAGGGCTACTTTGGTCAACAAGTGTTGATGTAGCAGTGGTTGAGCTTTGACATTCTGTTTTGAACATCTGCTGCTCTGATGATGGATGTGAATTTTTGTTGTGGAATTACAACTTCATATCCATTATCTGATGGTGGAGATTGTGGGGTACCTGCATGGTTAGTCTTGACATACACATCTTTAAAAGTGAACTTATCTAAAGCAAACAATTCAGCAGGATTTGCTGGGATTTTCAGAGATGAAAGTTCATTGAACTTAACATTCAAAGTCTCTTCCACACACCTAGTCCTTGTGTTAAACACTTTGTAGGCATTGGCAGTGGTTGAGTATCCCAGATGATAACCACAATCTACTTTGGCTGCAAATTTTGAAATTGAATCTTTTAAGTTTAGAATGAAACATGGGCAGCCAAAGACTTTAAAATATGAGATCAGTGGTTTGATTTTATATAGAATTTCATAGGCAGTCTTTTGATGCCTGGGGTTGATCAAAACTCTGTTCTGTACATAGCAGGCAGTGTTTACAGCCTCTGCCCAGAATGTTAATGGCAAACCTGAATTTGCAAGCATGGTTCTGGCTGCTTCAATTAAAGTTTTGTTCTTCCTTTCAACCACCCCATTTTGTTTTGGTTTTCTTGGGATGCTGTACTGCCTTACAATCCCTTTTGACACACAAAACTCATCCAACTCCCTATTTCTGAATTATGTGCCATTGTCACTCCTAAAGACTTTTACTGGTAAGTCAAATTGCTTTTCAACCTGTTTGACAAAGTCTTGCAAAATGCCTGCAGTCTCATCTTTAGAATGTAAGAAATAAGTCCATGTAAACCTAGAAAAATCATCTACAATTACCAAACAATATCTTTTCTTTTTAAGGCTCATGATTTTTACTGGGCCAAACAAATCCATGTGCAGCATTTGCAAACACTTGGTTGTTTTGGACTCTTTAATGGACTTAAATGAGCTTTTATGTTGTTTGTCTTTTAAACAGGAAACACAATGCTCAGGATAGGTGAACAATTTTTGTGGAAGACCTCTTACAAGGCCTTGTTTTGACAAAGCAATGATTGTCTTGAGATTTGTGTGCCCCAATCTTCTGTGCCATAATTCTATCTCTTTATTAGAGGCAGCTGAGAACAGACAAGCATCAATCATAGGGCTCTCTTTTGACAAATCAACTACATAAACATTGCCACTTCTTTGAGCAACAAGTTGGGTTTTTCCATTGACAATTATTTCTTCAATCTTTTTGACCATTTCTGGTCCAACAATCTTGCAACTCTCCTTAGTAAAGAATGACCCATAGCCTTTGTCACTCATTTGTGAGACACTAAGGAGGTTGAATTTTAGATTATCAATCAAATTAACATTTTCAAACTTGACTTTTCCAGACTGAACTGTTCCAGACCCCAAAACCTTACCCTTAGAATTGTTACCAAAAGATATATCACTCCCTCCATGAGTTTTGAATTCTTTGAGTAGGGCTCTACATCCAGTCATGTGCCTGGAGCCTCCACTATCTACATACCAAAGACTATCTAAGCATGTAGAAGCTCCTTGCACATCAAGTAAACAATTAGTTCAGGAGGGTCTCCAAAGCCAATAAGGCTTTAGAGGGGGTTACAACAGTGTCAGTGTCAAGTCCAGGAACATGGACAGTGGTTAGATCAGGAGATTGAACAATTTTTGAAACTTGTTTCTCTAACCACTATTGTGGACCATTTCCTATCAGATGTTGAAACCCATAAGGATGCCTATTCACTTTTGGTTTAGGGGGTCTTTTGTAGACCTCATAAATATGTGGGACCCTTTGGTATGGTGGTTGACCTTTTCCTCTTTGGAATTGGTTGGCAGGTGGTGCATCTGTCACTTGCACATCTCTTGGAGTAGTGTTTTTGTTCAGCTGTTTTGTGACAACTGTTTGGACAGATATAAATGGTTGTTGTTTCATGACAGGTTGTTTTGATGAGCTCATGGGTGTTTTTGAAGTGTACTCTTTTCTTTTGACCTCAAAGGTCTTGAGGTACACACACTTGTGAGTGACATGGTTGGTTTTTCCACAGATGGAACAGTTGTTTGCAGGCTCAATTATGCTTGTTTTGTTAATATTATATGCTTTAAGATGAAAACAATCCTTTGTGGAATGGTTTTTCTTTTCACATAAATCACAAAACAATTTTTTTACTTTTTCTCTCTTCTTCCTCTTTTCAACTTCCTTTGCAACAGAGTTTTGAACCACTGTTGGGATGTCTTTAAGAGGGATTACTTTTGCCTTAGGTGCTTTCACACCTTCAACTGTGGAAAAATCCATGGGTTTGTGTTGGTGCATATTCTGTGACAACAGGTTAATAGTTTGATTATTTAGTCTTTGGATATTATGTATTGGGCTTAGCATTATTGGTTAGGGAGTTATTTAGTGTAATGGGCTTGGAGAATGGCTTAGCCCAGACCAAAGCCCATGTGCAAAGCTTGTCCTATATAAACAAGGCTTAGCATTAGGGTTTAAGTTAGACAGTTTGGAGACACTTGGAGGAAAGTTAGAAAGGAGTGCGAAATCAATAGAGAGTGGCTAGGAGATTTCGAGTGGTCTTGAATTGATTGTAAACTTCATGTTGGATAATCAATAGAAGATCAGATTGAAAGTGTATCGTGTTCTTGATTCTGTTTCTACACGTTTTCTGTGAAATCTGATCTAGGGGATTTCGCAATCTAGATTAGATCGACGATTCTGTTACGATCCATACGGATTACGAGACCTACAATTGGTATCAGAGCGTTAGGTGTGACAACTGTGTTCTGTAATCGATATACAATGTAAAACAATGTTAATTATCAATAAAAACAATGTGCTTTGGTGTTATTATATGTGTTTTGGTGTTATTATGTGTGTATTTGTGTTTGATGATTTTACGATTTGATTCGATTCCAATTTCAAGCTTTAAATCGCTATCTGGAAGGTTATACGCAAACTGGTGCGTAAACACAGTCAGTATAATGCAAGAAACAATCCGGAATAGTGGCATAGGCTTAACATACCTTAAATAACCTCCACATAACTTAGAAATAAGCTTTGGATGGTTTGGTGTGTTGAAATCAAGTTTGTTCGATCGCAGGGACTAGTTGTGCCAAACTGCGAAACTATACCGATTTGTATGGTAACGAACATTCCGGAACTTGATCATAAGTTAAACATACCCTAAATATCCTTTACATAGCTTAGAAATAGGCTTTGAGGGGTTCGGTATGCTAAAATAAACTTTATTGATCAATAGGGGCTAAAAGCGTCAAAAAGTGCACAAGTTTGCATTTTCGCGCATATCTTACGTTCTGAATATATCCGGACATCCAAAAATTTATGTAATCATTAAAATATTTCATTTTAGTGATTGGCTTGATAAAATTCCATTCGTCGCGTAAATTGGATCGTTTTTCGCGTTCGTGCGTACTTCGTCGTAATTAAGCGAATAACGCGACCGTACGGCCAAACGAACCGACATCCGAGATATTTTTGAGCATGTTTCATGTTCCCTATACCTAACCTTCATTATTGATCCTTGAAAATGGGTTAACGGGGTTTAAACGCATCAAAATAGGCCTTAAACATGTGCAGGGACCAAAACTGTAAATATTTGAAACTTTCTAATCTGGGCACATGCTGGCGTCACGCCACCACTAGTGGGGTTGGCCGTCGCATGACGCAAGCACCCTATCTAGACAGAAATATCAGTTTCAGCAATCTGGTCCAAATTCAAGGGTTTTAATGTAACATTTGCAACACCTGGAGCTGGTTTTCGACCCCCATTGTATTCTAATACCATGTACCCACATGTATGGCCAAGATTACACCCTCAAAACACATGGAATGATCCTATTGATCTTACCTTCCTATAAATAGCAAGCTTCCTCATTTGGTTTTTTCACACCTTGATTCAACTCCTACTCTAAGTTAAGGTTTTAACACCTCATACCTGAGTAACTTTGAATCAAAACACCTTCTTGGACCCTTTGTAAGTCCTCTTCTTGCTTGTTCTTGTATTTAAAGCATGAAAGTCAAATAGAGTTTGACTTTCAGCTTTGACCAGTCAATGGTCAACACGGAGTTCATTTGAACTTTGCAACGTGAGCGTAATCACGATGGTTATAGTCCCTTGTGACTATACCTAATGATTACCACGTTGACAAGGCGTAGTGACAACTCCTAGTTTCGGCCAAAATGCGTATTTGTGCGTATTTTGTAACCAAACTACTCTTGGGAATCAAAACCGTTTGTTTTGATATCAAAACCTGTTTTCTAACTTAACTAAACATGTCTTAACATGTTTAGCTCGTCACTTTTAGTTTAGTGCTTGTGTAGAGTCGTAAGTCAAGCGGACTAAACACCCGCTTAGACTTTCGAACTCGACCCGTTTGGTCGATCATTAGGATCCGACCAAACATGGTTAGTGACCAAAATACCCTTTTCATGCATAATTGATAATTAAACATATGTAACATAAACTTTTGTCACTTAATTGATTATGCAACATGTTTAGGCATATAACACTTGTCATAGGACTAGTTAGACGTCTCGAACGCGCTTTGCGCGAACGACGCGTTAAAGTAACATAAGCTACCTTAATGGGTCGTAATGGGTCGAAAGCACTTAGGATAAGTTCCGATCTAGAATATAGACTTTGTTAAACCATATCACATGAGTTCCAACACTCATTTGGTTTACAAGACCTCATTCTATCTGATCTTCCGATTGAGGTGTCAGTTTATTTACTAGTGATTCGATTACTAGGTGTCGCTTGATTTCTCTGGTTTACTTGAGTTTGTTGAAGTTCTATTGATTGAGGATACTTTGCACTTCATGTGAGTACATAGTTCCCCTATTTTACTGTTTTCAATTTTTTGGGGTGATTCATATGTATCAAAACGATTTCGATATTTTAACGATGGTTTAAAAAATGATTAAGATGGTTTATACTAAACTAATAACGATTTCGATAATGTAAACGAACTTGTTGGTTGTAGTTACATAACGAATGACATTCATTAATTTTGGCCGAACCGACCAATATTAGGTTATGGTACCATAGGATCTGACAAATCCCGTTATCAGACTGCAACCCTTTTGGTGGTTTGTTAATGCGAGAAGCGAGATAATCGAGTCACGAAGGTTTGAATGTTATTAGTGAGACGACCATAAATAGTTTTCACAATTAAAACGAGGATGATTTAAACGATTTAAACGAGTTAACGATTTGAACAATTTAAACGAATGGGATAAACGATTGGTTTTTGGTTAAGTGTTTAGATAACGGGACGGGTGTAATATGGTGAAAACATGGTAGATACGCCGTTGGTACTTCTTATATATAAGTGTTTTCAACATATTACATACCGTGGCGTTATCTGGTTCACTTTGGTAAACGATTTTGAAATGATGTCACATAACGATGTTTTCAAAAGGATAATCATACGAGATTTATTAACGAGTTAATACGAGATGTTTTACAATTTGGTTTATTAAAACAAATGTTTTGGGTTAAGAATCATGGCTACGAGGTTTTATAAATTATAACCCGCTTGATTTGAGTTGGTTAATTATGTTGCAATATTGTACTTTTTTCAAAACAAAGTTATAATAAGGTATTGCAACATGTAAACTAGGCATGAATCCGACACTCTTATAAAACCTATGTGCTCGCCAGCATTTCTTTGCTGACTTTGTTTTTACATATGTTTCAGGTGTTGTTGCTTGATGTTGATTGCTAGGATGCATGAGTCACATAGGATCTGGACGAGGCCTTAGTGACATAATAACAGTGATAGTCGATATGTAACTTGTTTGTTTTGTGTTAAAACAATGTAAATTATTTAATGAATAAATAAAACGAAACTTTTTGTATTCCATGGTTGTGAAGCAATAATTCTGTTACGACACTCCCCGATGTTTCCGCCATGATTTGTTGTTTTACGTGGTCGGGGTGTGACAGAAGAGTTGGTATCAGAGCCAATGGTTATAGGGAATTAGGTTATTAGCTATGCTTTGACCTAGACTATAACTTTCTAGGACCCTAACACAAGGAAATTTGCATTTAGATTTTTAAAACAAAACCGTCACCTACCATTAGGTGATAACCACAACGAGAACACAAATTTTGAATCTGCTTCGAAAATTAATCATCTGTTCTAGGATGATTGATTACTAGGTTTTGAACCCTCTGTTATAAGGTTTTAAACCCTTCCAGTTTGACTCATATTTGGCTTAGTGCCTTTTGAGTTTTTCAAAATCTCGTCAAAGTTTGGGTCTAAATAATGTGAACACGTGCAAACTGGAAGAGTGAATGCCTGTACCCTGAGTTTTTTGTCTAAGGCTAGAGTGTTCATAAAAATCCACATAATCGGACCAGTCACTCTTACCTGGGAACTCTTGGGGTGAGTGTTCACTTATAGGCGAGCATGTCTTCATGATACATTATTTTGACTCATTTACTTTGATTAGTCACTGCGTGTCGTTTGTTTGTTCGAGGTAACGAACAAATGATCGCCTTCCTTGTGTTTTGTCAATACCTCTCTTTTTTTTTCTAATTATCAACCTCACCCGTTTCTCATATTTCCTTTTAGACAATGCCTCCTCGACGTGATGCACAATCTTTTACTGTTGAAGAAGTCGCAGCCCTTGTCACTCAGCAAATGGCTGCTGTGCATCCAGGCGTTGTGACCCAAATCCACGAGTTATAAAACAACAATAATAATAACAATGCACAGTGTAATTTCAAGAATTTCAATTCTGCTAAACCGCTTAAGTTTTATGGGTCTCAAGGAGCAACCGCGCTCCTGCAATGGTTCGAGAGTATCGAGAGCACATTCAGACATGTGCAGTGTTCGAATGGGCGTAAGGTTGAATTTGCATCAAGTGTGTTTGAGAAGCGTGCTCTTATGTGGTGGAACGGAGTGATGCGTGATAGGGGTACCGAAGTGGCATTGGCACAGACATGGGAAGAGCTTCGAGCTCTCATGATGAAAGAGTTTTATCCCCGTCATGAAATTCGAGCTTTGGAACGAGAGTTTGACGATCTGAAGCAAGATGGGGGAGAACACCATGCGTATACGGATCGTTTTGAGGAGCTCAGTCTTTTGTGTCCTACTATGGTTACCCCGTTGGAGAAAGCGATAGAGAGGTATATCGATGGTTTACCCGATTCCCTACAAGATATTGTGACTGGCATTAATCCTACTATTGTTCGTCACACGATTGAGTTGTCTGCTACCCTGTCAAGAAAAAGGGTAAGGGTAAGAAAGGTGAGTCGTCGAAGAAGTCGAGAAAGCGAAAGGCTTCCCAAAATTTTGCAGTAACTACACAAAATGCTCATAACCCTCAGAATCAACCAGCTCAACCTCCTGCGAAGAAAGTATATGCTGGTACCGCACCTCATTGTGCTCGCTGCAACGGTCATCATGTTGCACAACAAGCTTGTAAGAAATGCACAACGTGTGGTAAACTTGGGCATCTGGCCAACATTTGTCGTCTGGGTCAGAATCAGGTTGCTCAGGTTCCAGCACAGGTTCAGGAGAATGCTGCAAGATTCCCACCGGGTTCATGTTTCAATTGTGGAGAGTTTGGTCACTTCCGCAACAACTGTCTGATGTTGGTGAATGCAAATGCGAATCCAAACGCAAATGTCAATGCGAATGTGAATCCCGCTCGCGAACGAGCGTATAACTTGAATGCCAACGAAGCGAGGGCTGACAACGAGGTGGTCAATGGTATGTTTCTAGTTAACAATCGACCTGCATCTATTCTTTTTTATTCTGGTGCCGATAGAAGTTTTATTTCGTTATCTTTTGAGCCTTTACTTGCGATACCTAGAACTAAACTGAGGAAACCCTTATTTGTCGAAGTTGCTACTGGTAAACCTCTTGTTCTCAATTCTGTTATTCGTGACTGTCAGTTAAACCTTGATAACCATCTTTTTCCTATTGACCTCACACCGATGCAACTTGGGAGTTTCGATATTATCATGGGGATGGATTGGTTAACCAAACATCATGCTGAGGTGGTTTGTTTCGATAAGATTGTTCGTATTCCTCTTCCGTCTGGCGATGTTCTAGAAGTTCGTGGCGAGAAACCTTCAGGTGGATTGAAGCTTATGTCGTGTACAAAAGCCCAAAGTTATTTGCGAAAAGGATATGTTGCTTTTCTGGCACATGTCACAGAGGAGAAAGACAGGAGCAAGAGTATTCAGGATATTCTGGTTATTCGGGATTATCCAGAGGTGTTTCCTGATGAACTGCCTGGTTTGCCTCCAGTTCATCAAGTCGAGTTTCATATTGACCTTGTACCCAATGCCAACCCGATTGCGAAAGCACCTTATCGTCTTGCACCGTCGGAGATGCAAGAGTTATCAAAACAGCTTCAAGAGTTATCTGATAAAGGATTCATCCGTCCGAGCTTTTCACCATGGGGCGCTCCTGTCCTCTTCGTGAAAAAGAAAGATGGATCTTTTCGAATGTGTATCGATTATCGTGAGCTTAATAAGCTTACCATCAAGAATCGATATCCCCTACCTTGAATTGATGATCTCTTCGACCAGCTGTAAGGTGTTTCATGCTTTTCCAAGATCGATCTGCGTTCTGGGTATCATCAACTTCGTGTTCTCGAAGAAGATATTCCCAAAACTGCTTTCCGCACGAGATATGGGCATTACGAGTTCATTGTCATGCCTTTTGGTTTGACGAATGCCCCAACTATCTTCATGGACTTAATGAATAGGGTCTGTAAACCTTATTTAGACAAGTTCATCATTGTGTTCATCGATGATATTCTCATTTATTCAAAGTCTCGAGCCGAGCATGAGCAACACCTTTGCTTAACATTGGAACTCCTTAAGAAGGAACAACTTTTTGCTAAATTCTCCAAGTGTGAATTTTGGCTTAAAGAAGTTCAGTTCTTGGGTCATATAGTCAACGAGCAGGGTATTCATGTGGATCCATCCAAGATAGCTACTATTAAGGATTGGAATACACCGACGACACCTACAGAGATTCGATCTTTTCTTTGTCTTGCTGGATATTATCGACGTTTCATTTCGAATTTCTCGAAGATCGTGATTCCCCTCACTGCTTTAACTCAAAAGAATAAGCCTTTTGAGTGGGGACCCAAACAAGAAGAAGCGTTCCAAACGCTAAAACAGAAGTTATGTGATGCTCCTGTTTTATCTCTGCCCGAGGGAAACGATGATTTCATTGCCTACTGTGATGCGTCCAATTTAGGCCTTGGTTGTGTCCTTCTGCAACGAGGCAAAGTGATTGCGTATGCATCTAGACAATTGAAAGTTCACGAAAAGAACTACACAACTCATGATCTTGAGTTGGGTGATGTGGTTTTTGCTCTTAATATCTAGAGACACTATCTTTATGGCACGAAGTGTGTGATTTTCACAGACCACAAAATTCTCCAGCATATTCTCAATCAGAAGGAGTTGAATATGAGGCAACGACGATGGGTTGAGCTCTTGAACGACTACGATTGTGAGATTCGCTACCATCCTGGTAAGGCGAATGTCATGGCCAATGCGCTTAGTCAAAAGGAACGAGGCAAGCTTCATTCTGTTCAAACTATATCTGATATTCAATCTCGTGTTCTTCAAGCTCAACGGTCCTATGTGATCAAAGGCTTATTGAAAAATGAGCTACCGCTTCAACTTGAGCTTAAACTCGAAAGGAAAGACGATGTTTGCTTTACTTCAAGGATCGTTTGTGGATTCCGAAACAAGACGATCTTCGCACTTTAGTGCTGGACGAATCCCACAAGTCTCGATATTCTATCCATCCTGGTGCTGACAAAATGTACAAGGATCTTCGTACTCAGTACTGGTGGCCTGGTATGAAGAAGGATGTTGCCTTGTATGTATCGAAATGCCTAACTTGTCTCAAAGTTAAGGCTGAACATCAACGACCTTCTGGCTTGCTTGTACAGCCAGAGATACTAGTTTGGAAGTGGGAGAACATTGCGTCACGATGCTATTTGGGTTGTTATCGATCCTTTAACGAAATCAGCTCATTTTATACCGATTCGCGAGGATCTATCTGCTGATAAACTTGTAAAGATTTATGTTGATGAGATTGTATCACGACCTGGTGTTCCTTTGGATATCATTTCCGATCGTGATGCTCGATTTTCATCTCATTTCTGGAAGACCATGCAATCTATTTTGGGAACCCAACTAAATCTAAGCACTGCTTATCATCCCCAAACAGATGGACAATCTGAGAGAACGATTCAAACTTTGGAGGATATGCTTGGAGCATGTGTGATAGACTTTGGTGGTAATTGGGATTCTCATCTTCCACTAATTGAATTCTCTTACAACAATAGTTATCATGCTAGCATTAATATGGCACCATTCGAAGCTCTCTACGGTCGAAAATGTCGTTCACCTGTCTGTTGGAATGAGATCGGTGAAGCTCAGCTTACTAGACCTGAGCTCATTCTGGAAACAACAGACAAAATCAAGAAAATCCACGATAATCTTGTGACAGCTCAAAGCCGTCAAAAGAGTTATGCGGATATATGACGCAAGCCCTTAGAATTTCAAGTCGGAGACCGTGTCCTACTCAAGGTGTCACCTTGGAATGGAGTGGTGAGATTTGGAAAGAAAGGAAAACTTGCACTACGATATGTTGGACCATTTAAGATTGTTGAAAGAATTGGAAAGGTTGCCTATCGACTAGAGCTACCTCCAGAGCTTGGAAATATTCATCCGACTTTTCACTGTCCAATTTGCGCAAGTGTTTAGCTGATGCTGATCTTCACATTCCTCTCGACGAAATCCAAATCAATGAAACGATGCACTTTGTCGAGAAACCTGTGGAAATAACGGACCGTGCAGTCAAACAGTTGAAGAACAAACGGATTCAATTGGTCAAGGTTCGCAGGGAATCCAAACATGGCCCAGAGTTTACTTGGGAACATGAGGACCAGATGAAGACGAAATATCCACATTTGTTTTCACAAGTTTCCTTTAAATAAAATTTCGGGACGAAATTTCCTAAAGTAGGGGAGACTGTGTTCTGTAATCGATATACAATGTAAAACAATGTCAATTGTCAATAAAACAATGTGCTTTGGTGTTATTATATGTGTTTTGGTGTTATTATGAGTGTATTTGTGTTTGATAATTTTACGATTTGATTCGATTCCGATTTCAAGTTTTAAATCGCTTTCTGGAAGGTTATACGCAAACTGGTGTGTAAACGTAGTCAGTTTAATACGAAAAACACTCCGGAATAGTGACATAGGCTTAACATACCCTAAATAACCTCCACATAACTTAGAAATAAGTTTTGGATGGTCTGGTGTGTTGAAATCAAGTTTGTTCGATCACAGGGACTAGTTGTGTCAAATTGTGAAACTATATCGATTTGTATAGTAACGAACATTCCAGAACTTGATCATAAGTTAAACATACCCTAAATATCCTTTACATAGCTTAGAAATAGGCTTTGAGGGGTTCGGTATGCTAAAATAAACTTTATTGATCAATAGGGACTAAAAGCGTCAAAAAGTGCACAAGTTTGCATTTTCGCACATATCTTACGTTCTGAATATATCCGGACATCCAAAAATTTATGTAATCATTAAAATAGTTTATTTTAGTGATTGGCTTGATAAAATTCCATTCGTCGCGTAATTTGGATCGTTTTTGCGTTCGTTACGACTTCCGTTGTAATTAACCGAATAACGCAACCGTACGACCAAACGAACCGACATCCAAGATATTTTTGAGCATGTTTTGAGTTCCTATACTTTAATATCATATTAGAGCCTTGAAATGGGGTTAGCTGGGTTTAAACGCATCAAAAAAGGCCTTAAACATGTGCAGGGACCATTTCTGCCATTTTGGCAAAATTTATGGAACTGGCACCTGGTGGCGCTGCGCCACCACCATATGTCTCTGCCGTGGCGCGATGCCATGGCCTGATCTGGACAGAAATTTGATTTTCAGCATTTTTCAGCAACGGGGTTGAACTTGGGGGTCTTTTTTGTAACTTTTACAATACCTAGAGCTGGTTTTTGACCCCCATTGTATTCTAATACCATGTACCCACATGTATGGCCAAGATTAGACCCTCTAAACACATGGAATGATCCTATTGATATCAACTTCCTATAAATAGCAAGCTTCCTCATTTGGGTTTTTCACACCTTGATTCAACTTCTGCTCTAAGTTGAGGTTTTAACACCTCATACCTGAGTAACTTTGAATCAAAACACCTTCTTGAACCCTTTTTAAGTCCTCTTCTTGCTTGTTCTTGTATTTCAAGCATGAAAGTCAAACAGAGTTTGACTTTCATCTTTGACCAGTCAATGGTCAACACAAAGTTCATTTGAACTTTGCAACGTGAGCGTAATCATGATGGTTATAGTCCCTTGTGACTATACCTACTGATTACCACATTGACTAGGCGTAGTGATGAGTCGTAGTTTCATCCAAAATGTGTATTTGTGCGTATTTTGTAACCAAACTACTCTTGAGTATCAAAACCGTTTGTTTTGATACCAAAACCTTTTTCTAACTTAACTAAACATGTCTTAACATGTTTAGCTCGTCACTTTTAGTTTCGTGCTTGTGTAGAGTCGTAAGTCAAGCGTACTAAACACCCGCTTAGACTTTCGAACTCGACCCGTTTGGTCGATCATTAGGATCCGACCAAACATGTTTAGTAACCATAGTTGCATAGGGAATAACCTTCCGAGGTTATACCTTATGGTCACTTAGGTTTAATTAGTTGTATCATAAGTAGTTTATATGCCTTAGGTAAATGACCAAAATATCCTTTTTATGCATAATTGGTAATTAAGCATATGTAACATAAACTTTTGTCACTTAATTGATTATGCAACATGTTTAGGCATATAATGTCACACCCCGACCACGTAAAACAACAAAACATGGCGGAAACGTCGGGGAGTGTTGTAACAGAATCATTGTTTCATAACACATGGAAATTGAAATATTGTTTTATTGATTAAAAGAGTTACGATGTCTTGACAATCAAAGAAACATAACATAAATAACTAGTCTTGCATCTTTTATTGTCGCTAAGGCCCAAGTCCGCCTAAGTGTATCTTGATAAATCCTAAGCATCATATCCTGAAACACATGTGAAAATAGGTACGTCAGCATAAAAATGCCTGTGAGATACATAGGTTTTGTGAAAATAGAATTCATGACTTATGTTTATGAAAATGTTTAGTCATGAACCTTGTAATTTGATTTGTCTTGTAAATCATTTGAAAAGTGATAAATAAACCAAATGATATATATATATAAAAGAATAATACATGGTTAAGTAAATAACCAAGTAAAATGAGTTTATATCAGATAAGTTGTTTGTAAAACAATGTATTGTAAAAGTATATTATTTGTATAAAATGTTATATGTCTAAAATGAAATAATTCAAATAACGCTACGATATGTAATACCATACAAGCACTTATATATAGGAAGTACCAGCGGCGTATCCACCATGCTTGTATCATATTACACACGCCTCGTTACTTAAATCACTTACTCAAACCAAACCACCAAAGTAAAATGTTTATGTATAATCAAATGTCAAAAGGTTTGTGTGAAAACCATGTCTAATGTCTATGTCTAATGCAAATCATGAATTGTGTATATCAATGTCAAAATATTTATGTCTAATGTAAATCATGAATTGTGTATATCAATGTCAAAATGTTTATGTCTAATATAAATCATGAGTTGTGTATATCAATGTCAAAATGTTTATGTCTAATGTAAATCATGAATTGTGTATATCAATGTCAAAATGTTTATGTCTAATGTAAATCATGAATTGTGTGTATCAATGTCAAAATGTTTATGTCTAATGCAAATCATGTAATGTGTATCCAAAATATCGTGTATGGTAAGTGAAATATATCAACTAAACCATATGTAAAATGCACAAAAACAAGGTATTGAAGTAAAACATGGTTTAAATCAAAGTTATGTTTTGTGGAACAAATGCATGCTATACTGATATAAACATCTATGCGGTATTGTGAAAATGCGTACATCCAAGCCTTGTGACTGTGGCGATAAACCCCTAAACGAATTTAAAGGTCTATCTGTGTTATGTTTATCGAATTCAGTCATTCCTTCCATCCAAACATACCTAGGATGTCAGGAACGGGAGTTGTCAATTCCTATGGTACCACTACCTACTAACGAATGGCGTGATCAATGTTAATGAATGTATATTTTCCCATTTGAACAAACCAAATGTCATACCAAAATGTAAGCATATGATGAATAACAAATGTACTAAGTATGCACACAATGGACATACATAGCATAAAATGTAATGTAAAACGATGTACTAAGTATGCAACAAAGGAGATACATAGCAAAAACACAATGAAATCATGTACTATAAGTGTACTAATGAACATAGCAAGTATATGATGTGAAAACATGGAAAGCATGAAAGTAACAAGTAGGCAAATGTGTTTCACCCCAAAACAGTTTGAAAACGGTAAAAGAGGGGTCTATGTACTCACTTGAGATTGCTCAATAGTCCTGGGATAACCACCAAGCAAAGCTAGAAGATCACGGAATCAAACGCTACCTAATATAGGTAACTACATTAATAAACCGGACCTAAATTGGAGGATCGGATAGAATGAGGGCTCGTAAACCAAATGAGTATGGGAACTCATGTAATATGGTTTAACAAAGCCCACATACTAAAATGAAACCTAACCTAAGTGCTTACGACCCATTACGACCCTTTTAGGTAGCTTATGCTACTTTAACGCGTCGTTCGCGTAAAACACGTTCGGAACGCCTAACTAGTCCTATGACAAGTAAAATATGCCTTAACATGTCTAATATTGTTACCAAATCAGTTTAGATGTTAAAAGTTATGTTACATATGCTTAAAATGAATTTTGGCGTAAAAAGGGCATTTTGGTAATTTACCTAAGGCATATAAACTACCTATCATATAACTACTTAACGAAGCGACCATAAGGTATAACCTCGGAAGGTTATTCCCTATATACTATGGTCACCTAATGTCTTTGGTTAGATCCTAATGATCGACCAAACGGGTCGGGTTCGAAAGTATAAGCAATTGTTTAGATCGCTTACCTTACGACCCTATATAAGCACTAAACTAAAAGTGACGAGCTAAGAATGTTAAAACATGCTTAACTAAGTTTAGAAAACAGGTTTGGTATCAAAACAAACGGTTTTGATACCTGAGAGTAGTTTGGTTACAAAATACGCAAGAATACGCATTTTGGCCGAAACTAAGACTCGTCACTGAGCCTAGATAACGTGGTAATCAGTAGGTATAGCCACTAGAGACTATAACCATCGTGATTACGCTCACGTTAGGAAGTTCAAATGAATTTCGCGTTGACCATAAACTGGTCAATGCAGAAAGTCAAACATTGTTTGACTTTCGGACTCGAAAAGCGATAAAAGAACGAATGGATACTTACAAAGGGTCCCCGCAAGCTAATCTTGATCCAAGTAGCTCAGGTATGAAGCAATGGCTTCAACTTAGAGCATTCTTAGATCAGATTTTGTGAGTTTTGTAAGTAAATGGGTTGGGTATTTATAGGGATTCTAGGACCGTTAGGATCGTTCCTCGAATAGCGTGATATAATCTCATCCCTACACTTGTTGGTAACCTCATGTGCATCACATTGGCCCCCCATTAGCAGGAAATGACAAGTGTGGGTGAGTTTTGAGTGGTTAACAGCTGTTCAACTGAATAAATCTGATCTGAGAGGGCCTCGCGGCCCGCTTAAGGGATGGTTAATCCTTACGCGCCCCGCCTGGTCATCCTGATTAGAAAACAAGTTTTCCAAAATGACAGTTTCAGTCCCTGTTGGTGTTTAAGGCTCATTTTGTCACGTTTAAGGCCCGTTAAGCCAACTTCAAGGCCCTAAAATGATTCCTAAACATTTTGGACATGAAACATGCTCAAAAATATTCCGGATGTTGGTCCGTTTGGCCGTACGATCGCGATGTTCGCTTAATTACGACGGAATGCGCATAAGCGCGAAAAACGATCCAAATTGTGCGACGAATGGATTTTTCTTATGCCAAACACTAAAATAAACTATTTTAGTGCTTACATAAATTTTTGGGTGTCCGGATGTATTCAGAACGTAAGTTATGTGCGAAAATGCAAACTTGAACACTTTTTGACGCTTTTAGTCCCTGAAGGACCCAAAAGTTTATTTTAGCACACCGAACCCCTCAAAGCCTATTTCTAAGCTACGTAAAGGATATTTTTGGTATGTTTAACTTATGGTCATGTTCCAGTATGTCTGCTACAGTTCAAATCGGCATACTTTCGCAGTTTGTCGAATTTAGTCCCTGTAAGCGATTAAACTTGAATTTGTCATACCAAAGCCTTCAAAACTTATTTCTAAGTTATGTAAAGGTTATTTAAGGTATGTGAAACCTATTTCACTATTCCGGAGTGTTCGTTGCATTAAAATGGTTATATTTACGCATCAGTGCGCGTATAACCTTCCAGAAAGCGATTTAGAGCCCGAAATCGAACAAGAATTGATATGTGCAAATGATACACATATTTGTACAAATCCCAAGTATGAAATACAATATTTCATTGGTTTGGTATTTGTTTGATGGTCGCAGTGACCCATGTGTCACATATAATACTTGTCATAGGACTAGTTAGACGTCTCGAACGCGCATTTGCGCGAACGATGCGTTAAAGAAGCATAAGCTACCTTAATGGGTCACAATGGGTCGAAAGCACTTTGGTTAGGTTCCGATATAGAATGTATACTTTGTTAAACCATATCACATGAGTTCCAACACTCATTTGGTTTACAAGACCTCATTCTATCTGATCTTCCGATTGGGGTGTCAATTTATTTACTAGTGATTCGATTACTAGGTCCTGCTTGATTTCTCTGGTTTACTTGAGTTTGTTGAAGTTCTATTGATTGAGGATACTTTGCACTTCATGTGAGTACATAGTTCCCCTATTTTACTGTTTTCAATTGTTTTGCGGTGATTCATATGTATCAAAACGATTTCGATATTTTAACAATGGTTCAAAAAGGATTAAGATGGTTTATACTAAACTAATAACGATTTCGATAATGTGAACGAACTTGTTGGTTGTAGTTACATAACGAATGACATTCATTAATTTTGGCCGAACCGACCAGTATTAGGTTGTGGTACCATAGGATCTGACAAATCCCGTTATCGTACTGCACCCATGGTTATGTGTGGGTTAGGTGGGTAATGACTGAAACTGATTGTTAACTTACCCTTTGGTGGTTTGTTAATGCGAGAAGCGAGATAGTCGAGTCACGAAGGTTTGAATGTTATTAGCGAGACGACCAAAAGTAGTTTCACAATTAAAACGAGTTAAACAATTTTAGGGCGAATTAAATGATTTAAAACGACTTAAACGAGATAAACGATTTGATTAAACGATTGGTTTTGGGTTGTGATTAGATAATGGGACGGGTGTAGCATGATAAAAGCATGGTAGATACGCCGCTGGTACATCTTATATATAAGTGCTCTTATCATACTACATTTTGTGTCATTATTTAGTTCACTGGGGAAACGATTATGAAACGATGTCACATAACGATGTTTTCGAGAAGTTATAAACCATACGAGTTTTATTAACGAGTTTTTACGAAATGTTTTACGAGTTGGATTACTAAAACAAATGTTTTGGGGTTAAGAATCATGGCTATGAGAATTTATAAGTTGTAACCAACTTGATTTGAGTTGGTTAATTATGTTGCAATACACTTTTCAAAACAAGGTGTGTATTTTTTACTCTTGTAGTCTAATAAAGTATTGCAGCATGTAAACGAGCCATGAGTCCGATACTCTCATAAAACCTATGTACTCGCGAGCATTTCTTTGCTGACTTTGTTTTTACATATGTTTCAGGTGATGTTGCTTGATGTTGATTGCTATAATGCATGAGTCACATAGGATCTGGACGAGGCCTTAGTGACATAATAATAATATTAGTCGATATGTAACTTGTTGGTTTTGGTTTTAAAACAATGTTAATGTAAATATTCTAATAAAATGAAACTTTTTGTATCCATGGTTGTGAAACAATAATTCTGCCACGACACTCCCCGACGTTTCCACCACGGTTTGTTGTTTTAACGTGGTCGGGGTGTGACAGTAGTGACGAGTCGTAGTTTCGGCCAAAATGCGTATTTGTGCGTATTTTGTAACCAAACTACTCTTGGGTATCAAAACCGTTTGTTTTGATATCAAAACCTGTTTTCTAACAAAACTAAACATGTCTTAACATGTTTATCTTGTCACTTTTAGTTTAGTGCTTGTGTAGAGTCGTAAGTCAAGCGGACTAAACACCCGCTTAGACTTTCGAACTCGACCCGTTTGGTCGATCATTAGGATCTGACCAAACATGGTTAGTGACCATAGTTGCATAGGAAATAACCTTCCGAGGTTATACCTTATGGTCACTTGGGTTTAATTAGTTGTATGATAGGTAGTTTATATGCCTTAGGTAAATGACCAAAATGCCCTTTTCATGCATAATTGATAATTAAGCATATGTAACATAAAATTTTGTCACTTAATTGATTATGCAACATGTTTAGGCATATAACACTTGTCATAGGACTAGTTAGACGTCTCGAACGCGCTTTGCGCGAACAACGCGTTAAAGTAACGTAAGCTACCTTAATGGGTCGTAATGGGTCGAAAGCACTTGGGATAAGTTCCGATCTAGAATGTAGACTTTGTTAAACCATATCACATGAGTTCCAGCACTCATTTGGTTTACAAGACCTCATTCTATCCGATCTTCCGATTGAGGTGTCAGTTTATTTACTAGTGATTCGATTACTAGGTGCCGCTTGATTTCTCTGGTTTACTTGAGTTTGTTGAAGTTCTATTGATTGAGGATACTTTGCACTTCATGTGAGTACATAGTTCCCCTATTTTACTGTTTTCAATTGTTTTGGGGTGATTCATGTGTATCAAAACGATTTCGATATTTTTACGATGGTTTCAAAAACGATTAAGATGGTTTATACTAAACTAATAACGATTTCGATAATGTGAACGAACTTGTTGGTTGTAGTTACATAACGAATGACATTCATTAATTTTGGCCGAACCGACCAGTATTAGGTTATGGTACCATAGGATCTGACAAATGCTGTTATCAGACTGCACCCATGGTTATGTGTTGGTTATGTGGGTAACGACTAAATCTGTGATTGTTAACTTACCCTTTTGGTGGTTTGTTAATGCGAGAAGCGAGATAATCGAGTCACGAAGGTTTGAATGTTATTAGCGAGATGACCATAAATAGTTTTCACAATTAAAACGAGGATGATTTAAACGAGTTAACGATTTGGAAACGATTTGAAAAATTTAAACGAATGGGATAAACAATTGGTTTTTGGTTAACTGTTTAGATAATGGGACGGGTGTTATATGGTGAAAACATGGTAGATACGCCGCTGGTACTTCTTATATATAAGTGTTTTCAACATATTACATACCGTGGCGTTATCTGGTTCACTTGGGTAAACTATTTTGAAACGATGTCACATAACGATGTTTTCAAAAGGATAATCATACGAGATTTATTAACGAGTTAATACGAGATGTTTTACAATTTGGTTTATTAAAACAAATGTTTTGGGTTAAGAATCATGGCTACGAGGTTTTATAAATTATAACCCGCTTGATTTGAGTTGGTTAATTATGTTGGAATATTGTACTCCTTTCAAAACAAAGTTATAATAAGGTATTGCAACATGTAAACTAGCCATGAATCCGACACTCCTATAAAACCTACGTGCTCGCCAGCATTTCTTTGTTGACTTTGTTTTTACATATGTTTCAGGTGTTGTTGCTTGATGTTGATTGCTAGGATGCATGAGTCACATAGGATCTGGACGAGGCCTTAGTGACATAACAGTGATAGTCGATATGTAACTTGTGTTTTTTGTGTTAAAACAATGTAAATTACTTAATGAATAAATAAAACGAAACTTTTTGTATTCCATGGTTGTGAAGCAATAATTCTGTTACGATACTCCCCGACGTTTCCGCCACGATTTGTTGTTTTATGTGGTCGGGGTGTGACATTAGGCTCTTGATTTGCTTGGTTCAGAATCGTTTTCTGCAGAAAATTCGAAGTTTTGGACGTTTTTGGCGGTTGTTCTAGGGTTCTGCTGGTGATTTCGGATTAGCTGCATGGATTTCGGATAAAACAACATCATTTCAGATAGAAATACTACTTTTCGGATCCATCTTGGATAAGAAAACAAGCATTTCGGATCATTTCGGATTAGAGAATTGCATTTCGGATCTTCATAGTTGCATTTCGGATCATATAGTTGCATTTCGGATCAGAAAGTGTTGATTTCGGATCAGACTGTTTCATTACGGATCAGAGAGTCTCATTTCGGATCAGAAGAACCCATTTCGGACCAGAAGGTGCTCATTTCGGATCAATCCTGACCATCTCGGATTATCATTTCGGATAAAGGACCATTCCGGATAGCCATTTCGGATCTAGGACCATTTCGAACCATTCCTGTTCATTTCGGAAGGGGTGGAATTTTTCTTGGCTTGCGTAAGAAAATTTTCACTGTTTCGTGTTTAGAAAATTATCCGTAGCTCATATCAGGAAACCGTTTGCACCGTTGGACTCCCTGGAAAATCCCGAAATAGGTTTTTGACATTATATATCATTGGAATCGTAATCTCGAGACGAATCTAACGGTATAATTTAGTAAAAACAGTTTTCGGATAAATTTTTGTACGGTTTTGTCAGTACGGTTACGGTAAAAGCTTGACAAGGACCAGTAGAGAAGTTAGATTTGGATTTTGACACAGGTTACCAAAATCCATTTAAACTTTTAAGCTGCGTGATGGCTAAGATGGATAAGGTCAGGGAGACTGTTAAAAACTGGCCAAAGCTTATAAACGTCAAAGAATATGCTGACTGGAAAGAGAACTTTGAGCTATTTGTGAAAAGCGAGGATACCAGAATGTGGTGTTGTATGATAGATGGATATGTTGCTCCTACACGTCATGCTGAAGGAAGGGTTAAAGTTATTTCTTATGACAAGATGGATGAATCTGAGAAACTTGTGTTTGATGCTGAAAAGCGAGTTTTAGCAGCGATAAAGATGTCCTTGCCGATTGGAATAAAACACTTATTTAATAGGTATGGGACTTCTCAAGAGCTTTGGGAAGCTTTGGAAAAATGTTATCAGATTCCTTTAAGATTGAATACATGTGATCAAGCATGTGTAGCTGAGCTTGCAGTTGTAAAGATAGGAGAAGTAGCTGCTGAGGTAGAGGAGAAAAAGATAGCTGATAAGGAAACTACTGAGAAGAAGGATGCAGAAGGTTCAAAGGGCTTGAAGTATGTGAATGGACTTACATCAGAGGTGAAGGTATCATCAGAATCTGTAAGTCATACATGTCTTAATTGCACTGAACTACAGGGTAAAGTTAACAGACTATCGGAGCAAAACAAAATTATGTTAGCTGATTTGGAAAACCGAAAAGAGTTAAATGTTCTTTTGATTAAAAGAGAGTCAAATTGTGTAGATAAACTAAAATCAAATGAACAGGAAATCAGCAGTTTAACAAGCAAAGTCAATGAACAGTTACAGATCATTGATTTGGCTCGTGAAACTCTGAAAGAAAAGACTAACGAGCTTTTAGAAAAGTGCACAGAATTGGCTGATGCACAAGCCAAAATCGTAGAACTTCAGGTAAGTTAGACAAATTTGGAAATTCTTCGTTAGCCAGGACTCATATTCAAAAAGGTTTAAAAAGAAGTAATGATAAAACAGGAGTGGGGTTTACTAAAGCTTCATCTTCTGAAAATCAAGACTACTCTTTTCTACCAAATGAAGAAGAGCTAATTGATTTTGTAACCACTGCACAACAGGTAGTGGATCCGATAGCTGTGGACTTGCCAAATAGTCCAGTTTCTTTGAAAGAATCTGTAGGGTCTAACAGTACACCTCATAAAGTGGATGAGGATACTGAAGACAAAAAGGCCAAAACATTTAAAAAGGGATCAAATAAAAAGAAAACCTATAAGAAAAGATCTTGTTTTAGATGTCACAACAAAGGGCACGTGGCGAGTTGTTGTCCTTTGAAGAAAGGTAAACAAAAAGTTGATGAGGTTAAAGACGGGAATCAGGTTGGGTCAAACAATAGTGTAAAAACTAGTTCTCAGACAAATAAACCTGAATTTCAATCAAAACCCTCAACTTCGAAAAGATTTGATAGACCAAGAAGTATTTCTCCACAATTTAGTCATTAAAATGGTAAATCAAATCAGTTTGAAAGTCAAAATAGAAATTTTGGATATCAAACTCGATACCAATCTGCTGGTAATCGAAATTTTCAACAAAGAAATGGACATAGGGGTTTCAGTAACTCAAATGTTCAACATCCAAAATTTTTCCAAAATTCATGGTATTATTATGGGAGAAGCAGGTATCAAGATAATAATTTCCAAAGGTCAGAAAATCCGAGAGGTTATTGGAACTCTCGCAATCAAAGACCTAGTGGAAACTATCAATCTTGTTCAACAATGGTTAAGCCATCCAAGACTCCAGTTAGGAGTGATGGATATTGGATGGATGTTCCTGTAATGGATGAATCTGGAAAACCCAAGACTATCAGGGCTTGGGTTCTCAAGTCTAACTGAGTTGTTGAGTGAATGCAGGATGACCAAGAAGGACTGTTGATGTGTTCAACAGTGGTTATTCCTGTAAAGCATCTGAGGTGAATAGTAGGTTAATATGGGTAACGAACTATTTACTTTTGTGATTGTTTTGATTATTCTATACTTTAAACATGAAAAACTTTTGTCAGATTTAGAATGAGAGTCTGTTTGTGTTTAAATTTTTGTTTTTGAAACTTACTCCATAAAAACAGAAATTTAGGGGGAGAAATCACCCTAAGCCAAAAAGAGTTTAGTTAGTGCGTGTGTTTAGGGGGAGTAAGTTATAAAATTTAAAAAAAATCCAAAAACATTGAAAAATGAAAAACTTAAAAAAATAGAAAATAAAAAATGAGTTATCACTGTGTGAAAAAAAAGAAATGATAGTACATCAGCAAGTTAGACTGTCACACTGAAACTGAAATTAAATTGCTTAAGTGTGATAGCAGCTTCATCATATGATGTACCAGTAGGCAAAAGCGTGAAATAATCAACTTACCAATGTGATATAAACATAAAAGCACTGAGTATGAGTGGGGAACACATTAGTGGTGTATGGTTTAATGACCTTAAATCTTGCGTTGATAGATTGCCAAAATCTGAGGTTTTGGGTCTTTATACTGTTATTTCATCCGGGGATATCAAGGTTGTCCTTCTACTGCATCCAGATACATGCTGACCTAGGCACAACCAGGATATCTTAAAAGAGCTAAAAATGCCAAAACCCTGAAAATGAACAAGCTCTCCTAGAGAGTCATTCAAATGTGCAAAATGCATACTTCGTACCAAAAAATGGTATTTGTCTTAGCCCTCGTTAGATATTTTGGTCTCTTTGCAGTACGGAAGTACTGACCTGATCACCAATTATCTAAACGTTGAAAAACAAAACGGATGAATTCAGTATACTCACCTACTACGATGAATTTTTGTGCATACCTTGATCGCGGGGGTATATCTTAAAGTGGAACACGCTAATATATCAGAATATAATTACCTTAACGTATCATACGGTAATGGAACTTGAAATGTTCTTGCATTTTGTTTAAGTGGACAAACATACTGGTAATCGTCTTGAACTGCTTTTCACGAAAAATTAAATAAAGAATTATCTAATAGTGTGAACACAGTTTGCTTTTGCTGATATGATCTTCTTGCACATGATACTCACAAAAAGAAGTGTTGTAAATATTTTTGAGTTTAGTTTAGGTTGTCTATTTGTTTTGAGAAATATCAAAAATTCAAAAAATATTTTCTTTTTAAAAGACTTCCATTTTGAACTGACAGGTAGTTGTTTTTGCAAACTAAGATAAAATATTGGTTTATCTTTATTTGTGAAAAAGACTAATGGTTTTTCGAGATACTTGCTTGTGTTGCTAAACAGATTGATGCACTTATCAAAATGAAGTGCAGAATACAAGTGAAGTGCAGATTGAGAGTGAAGTGAAGAATATGTGAAGATGCATGGTAGGATCCTTCTACTACATTGCAGAAAGAGATATGGAAGAATTTGGAGAATCTTGCTTAACCAAAGATTGCTAGCTAACTGATCTACAATGAATGAAAGTTTTGGAGATTGGAAGCATCAGCTAAGGGGGAGTCTGTTGATGTCAAAAACTGTGTAGCTGACGATATCCAAAGACCAAAAGACTGCAAGATGTTTGAAGACAAAGTTACACTATGAAGCTATTGTCAAGGGGGAGTTTGTTGGTGCATATTATGTGACGACAGCTTAATAGTTTGATTATTTAGTCTTTGGATATTTTGTATTGGGCTTAGCATTATTGGTTAGGGAGTTATTTAGTGTAATGGGCTTGGAGAATGGCCTAGCCCAGACCAAAGCCCATGTGCAAAGCTTGTCCTATATAAACAAGGCTTAGCATTAGGGTTTAGGTTAGACAGTTTGGAGACACTTGGAGGAAAGTTAGAAAGGAGTACGAAATCTATAGAGAGTGGCTACGAGATTTCGAGTGGTCTTGAATTGATTGTAAACTTCGTGTTGGATAATCAATAGAAGACCGGATTGAAAGTGTATCGTGTTCTTGATTCTGTTTCTACACGTTTTCTGTGAAATCTGATCTAGGGGATTCCGTACTCTAGATTAGATCGACGATTCTGTTACGATCCATACGGATTACGGGACCTACAGTTTGAAATTTTCAAGGATGTCACACTCATCTGACCAAGTGGGTTGAATTGGTATTTTTCAGGGTCCTCACTCCTCAAAAGTTGAGGACCCCTCTGGTCTTTCAAGAGTGATTTTGTTACCATTTATCAGTTATTTTTATTTCTTGACCATCCTTGTTTGTTGGTATTATCTCAACAGTGTTTTGAACAGACTCATTTACAGCAGTGTTTTCAACTTGGTCATTTTTCTTGAAACCTATGCCAAATTTTACATTGCTTTTGATCTGTTTCTCTAGCATAACTTCATAACCCTTATAGGATTCCACCCATTTTTCACATGTGATTTGGATGGATCCCAACTCCTTTTTACAGGTTTGATATTTTTCTATCATAGCCTGGAGTTGGTCCTTGGTTATGCTATGCTCATGCTTGAGGCTGCAAATTTCACTCTCTTTTTCAAACAATTTGTTTTTCAGTTCTTTAACAGATTTTTCAAATTGTATTTCATCTTTTAAAATCTTGTCTCTAAGGTTTTCATTCACCTCTTTAACATTAGCATATGCTATGATGCATTTGTCTGAACACAGGTTTTTCCAAACCTGAGGTGATACCTTAGCTGCAGCCATCATGGCAATCACAAACATTTTCACAAGCACTGTTGTTCTCTTTTTCTTTCTCTTTCTCTTCTCCCTTACACCATGGGTCAACAAGAGGCTCTAACAGTGGTTTGACTTCCTTCTCCATCAGATGTACACCAACAACAGCAGTAACCACTGCTTCAGCAATCTCATCCACTGTTTTAGCACTAGATTCTCCTTCTTCAATTTCCAACCCTTCAGCTATTGACTCTAATGCTACAAAATATATTTCATCAACAGAAGCATCATTCTTAGCAAGTAGAGCAAAGTTTTCATCAGTTAATTCAACAGGCATGCTACTCCAATCAACAAAGCCTTGGGTAAAAAAGCATTGCAGACTGGCCTCTGCTGGAACAGATGTTTGTGCAGCATGTTGTGCATGTTAGTGCATACGTCTGTCAACTTTGTCTTGTATCGAGTCTTGCATTACACATGGCACGAAGTTCAAGGAAAATGAACAAAAGCTAATTCCGCTTGAAGCTGTTAATTCCGTTTGAAAGGAATCAAGTAATTCCGTAATTGTAATTTCGTTTGAACCTTAATTTCGCTTGTATGTAATATCGTTTGAGTATGTTTCGTGCGGAATTAGTAGGTCTATATATAGGAGTGTTTCCAGTTCATTTGGAACGGAATTAGGAAGGTTGTTTCCGACGGCGAAGCTCTGTCGAAGTGTCTACAGACTTGTATTTGTGTCAGAATCAATAAAAAGACAGTATTAAGTGAATATCTTGCTGAATTCAACTCATCATGTCTGTTTCCGCCTTTCATTTTGAGTAGAACGCCTCTGATCGACTCATCTCGGGTCCGACAACGATCCTACATGTGGTATCAGAGCTCAGGAGGAGGAGTTCTGCAGATTTCAGCCTGATTTCATCTCATTTTCTTTCTTCTACACCTTCTTTTCTCAATTAAACAAATTTCAGCGGTCAAAATGGCCTGATTTTTCCACATCATAAGCGAAACAGGATTTTAACAAAGCCTTGAGAGAATTGGACCATAATTCAGTCTTAAACTGATAAAAATTATAATTTTGTTTGAAAATCTGTTCGAGTATGATGACATCAGCATAATCCCGTTTGAAAGTGTTTCATAATTTCGCACGGAATTACGTCATTTGAATAATTCCGTTTGAATTTGCTGCTAATTCCGCTCGAAATTAATATTCCGCTTGAACTTGTTCACACGAAATTATAATTTCGTTTCAGTTTTGTAATTTCGTTTGAAATCTGGGTAATTCCGCATGGAACTACCTGGTTCCGTTTGAAAAGTTCTAATCTCGTTTGAAAGTTGTGTGCAGGTTAATTTCGTTTCTGGTAGTTTCGCTTGGAGTTAATCTCATTTGAAGGTTCTATTTTCATTTGAAAATGTCTGACGAAGAATTTTACAACGCGTTTGCCACATCTCCGACTACTCCGGCTGCCATTGCTTAAAACATGAATTTAGAAAACGAAACCGGAACTTTGCAAAACCCCCGAAACTTATGGGAATGGAAGAGTACCATGGATGGAAAAATTGTTTTGAGAATTGGGTTCAGGCAAACCATCTAAGAGCTTGGGAAAGTATTGAAACAGAATATGTTAGACCGCAGACTGCTTTGAATGTTGACAAAATCATCTCGGAATTTTCAGACAAAGAGAGAGATAGCTATAAAGGAGAGAAAATGATGATAAGTCTTTTACAACAAGCAGTTAAAGAGGATATATTTGTTTTGCTTCAGCATGATGGGAGTGCGTTTTCGATTTGGGAAGCACTTAACAAAAAGTTTGAAGGAAGTACAGAGATGCTCAAGAGTAAAGCATCTTTGCTGAAAAAAGAGTTTGAGTTGTTTACCAGTAGCCAGGGGAGACTACAAAGAGTCTCATTGAGAGATATTGTCATCTTATGCGTACCATGTCTCAGTTAAAAATTACTAAAACTCCAGCAGAATGGGTTGAAAAGTTAGCTGACGCATTGCCACATAAAGAATGGGGTACTTATCTCATGATCTTAAAGAATTCAGGAGAGTTTAGTAGATTGTCAATTGGACAGTTTATTGGAAAACTTGAGGCACAAGATCTTGAAAAGCAAAAGATTTCCAGAATGAACAACTCGAGCAATCAACAAGACATCAAATTGTACTACAAAGGAAATGTTCAAACTGTTGAAGCAAGTCCAAAGATCCAAACTGCTTTTACTGCAGGAAATTCATCTGGATCAGTCAGTCAAAGTTCAATCAACAACAGTGGATTTTCAAATGTCAAACCTCCAAGTGTTCAAAGTGAAAATGTTGGTAATGGACATATGATTCAGTGCAATGTGGCATTGCATCTTCAAAATGGACAGAATTTTTCTGAAGAAGTTGTAAAAAGTCATATGGCTTTACTAGTTACTGCTTTGGAATCTTACGAAGGATTGATTGCTGGAAGAATTGGTAATCCGATGCTAACAAAGGAAGATTATGACCAGATAGATGCAGAGGAATTGGAGCTCATGGACATTAAATGGTGTCTAGCTAGTGTCTTGAGAAGAGCTGAGAAATTCAAAATGATTACAGGAAGAAATGATTTCTTGGATGCATATGTCTCTACTTTAGGTTTTGATAAATCTAAAGTTACTTGTTTTCGATGCAGGGAGAAAGGTCATTTCAAGAGAGAGTGAAAAAATCAAGAAGCAAAAGGAGCAAAGAAACCGTTTGGTGGCCATGATTACTATCGGAAGGCTATATATCAACAAATCACTCATCAAGCGCATCAACAAAAAGAATCACAAACTGCACATGGGAAAATGATCGAAGATGCAAATAAGAAAGCTTATTATGGTATCATTGATCAAGATGATGAGAAATTGGCTCCAGGTTTTAGCTGGGATAGTTTTGTTGATGAGAATATGGAGTTTAAAGCTTTCATTGCTCAAATTGTTCAAAAACCAGAATTGATGAAGGAATGGATAGCTGTGTTATCTGATGATGAGAAAAGTCAAGATGAAGAATCTGTTTTTTCAGAAAACAGTTCAACAGAAAGCAGTGATGATGATGAAGAAATTGAACAGATAAATGTTGGAAAAACTCATTTATCTTCTGACAGTTTTGAATTTTATTTTGCAGATAAATTGAAGAAACTTAAAGAGAGAAAAACTGCAAAAGAAATGAAAGAAGTCAAGGTTGTTGAGAAGATAGTTGAAGTCGAGAATATTGTGGAGATTGAAAAGATTGTTTAAGTTATCAAGCCTTGTTTAAAGTGTTTAGATTCTTGCAAGGAATGTGCAGAAAAAGATAGAAGACTGAATGAGCAAGAAAAGTTGATGTTTGATGTCAAGAATGTGAAAGAGTCAAACGATGTATTGAACAGAACTGTGAATAGTTTGCATAAAACTAACTCTGAAAGAGAAGATGCTTTGACGATGATGAATGCAACAATGATGTCGAAGCAGAAAGAGATAAATTTTTACATCGAAGAATGTGCGAAATATAAGCAAGAGTTGGAAACTGAGAAAGCTGAAAATGAAAGAATCAGACGATTACTGAGAAGTTATTCGAGTTCTGATTATTTAATTGACAGAATTTATCCAACTGCTGCAGGTTTTGAAGTATTTGAAGACAAGAAGCCGAAGAAAAAGGATACTGGTAAGAAACAGAGTGTCTGTTATAATAAGTGTCTGCCTCCGATTTGGGAAGGGTATTCGCCTAGAAAACCGAATGAGGAACAAGTAAAAAAGGCAGTCAATATAAAGTTAGAGTCTGAGATAACCGATGAATTACCAGACAATATTGACATCACGTTCACAGCGTCCGACATAGATCATGAGTCCGAGTTAATAAAAAGGATGGTCAATCAGGTGTTGGATAAAGATGAGGAGTCAGAGTCAAAGTTCGAGTCCGAAAGTTCGTGTTCGTCAAAAAAGAGTTCAAAATCGTCGGGAAAACGGGTGTATAGTAAAGAATTTTTGTTGTCAAAATTTAATTTGAATGACGAAACATTTGAAGTCGCATATACTTTGAATGATTCTGATAAATTATATTTTGATAAAGAATTTCCAATAAGAGGTGTTAAAACTGAAATGATCAAAAATGTTTTCAAACTGATAGAAATTAATATTTCTTTAATTTCTGAAATAAAAGATGTAAATCTTTCTGGAAAACTTAAACCTTACACCTCAAGAATAAAACAAAAATTAAACAAGAAAATGGGTTACAGTTCTGGTTCAGGTTATCGAAAGAAACCAAACCATAACGGTAATTTCAAAAGGAAAGGTCTTGGATTTATTTCACCAGAAAATTATAAACATAAAAAAACATCTAAAACTAATACAAAATTTGTTTCAGGGACAAGCTGTGAAGAGGAATCAAAAGGCTCATTCTGGAGACAGTCAAATCAGGAATTTCTTGCTGAAAAAACGAAAACTGAAGCTCATCAGAGAAAAGAGACAAGCACCTGTTACAGATGTCAAGAAGTTGGTCACATTGCCTGGAACTGTCCTAAGGCAACCAACACAAAACAGGGAGTTTTAGAAAAACTCAAAGAAATAGTTATTGATAAATCCGAACCACCAATTGAACAATTTAAAGTGTTTAAAAACTCTACATATGAAGGTGGTGAGTGTTCAAAAAGATTTTACAAGAAGAGGGGAAATCTTGACAACCAAGCTTGGGTTGTTAAGAAATCAGATGTAAAATCTGGCGATGAATCTGATTCCACAAAATCAGAAGAGCCACATGTTGTTAAAAATGATGAAAACTCAGTTCCGCCTTTGGATGATGTTCATTTTCCACCATTGCGGGCTGAGAATTTAAAATCAAAGGTTGGAAAAGTTGAAATCTCAAATCAATTTTATTCTGAAAAGAATGAATTTGATGTTGAAAAAGTTTTTAATGGAAATGTGAAAAATATTTTTGGGAAAATGGTCAATGGGAAGGCCAAAGGGGTTAAAGAATTTTACGAATCTAAGAAGGCAACTTACAGCCCAACCCCTAGTGAAGTTGAGAAGGTTACACCCAAAGCTGGTCAGGCTTGGGTGTCTGTGTTTTTTACTTGAAAAAACCTGACTTGCCGGAGCTTCCAAGTTTGTAATCGTGGAGCAGGAATCGGCATCTTTCTCGATATAGTTTTGTTTTTGTGAATAAATCTTAAAAATTGTTAAATTTTACAGGTTATGGATAGTGCCGGAACTCCCAGGTTGGTAAGTGAGGAGTAGGTATCGGCATTTTTCTAACAAGTGGTACTTAATTTTCAAGATTAATCAGGGACATTAAATTGTACTTGATTTATCTTTCTTACAATTGGTTAAAGAATATATGGGGTTCATTTCATTAAAAAGAGGAAAGAAACAAAATGATGATCTTACCCCTAACCTACAAGTGGTTTAAAATCAACAAAACTTATTTTCCGGAAAAATCATTTTGGTTAAAACAAACTTAAGTGTTTTGAAATCATAATGAGAAAATAGTTTGTTGTAAGGGGGAGTT